>JAKUDI010000890.1:47500-120000 GCA_022702515.1 Ilyophis sp. 1 JC-2022 | reverse complement strand
CCTGGTTGGTGTGAGGCTGGGGGGGTAGGTTGTAAATGCCTGGTTGGTGTGAGGCTGGGGGGGTAGGTTGTAAAAAAAATTCTTTTTTTTCTTTTTTTTTTAAATGCCTGGTTGGTGTGAGGCTGGGGGGGTAGGTTGTAAATGCCTGGTTGGTGTGAGGCTGGGGGGGTAGGTTGTAAAAAAAATTTTTTTTTTTTTTTTTTAAATGCCTGGTTGGTGTGAGGCTGGGGGGGTAGGTTGTAAATGCCTGGTTGGTGTGAGGCTGGGGGGGTAGGTTGTAAATGCCTGGTTGGTGTGAGGCTGGGGGGGTAGGTTGTAAAAAAAATTTTTTTTTTTTTATTTTTTTTTTAAATGCCTGGTTGGTGTGAGGCTGGGGGGGTAGGTTGTAAATGCCTGGTTGGTGTGAGGCTGGGGGGGTAGGTTGTAAAAAAAATTCTTTTTTTTCTTTTTTTTTAAATGCCTGGTTGGTGTGAGGCTGGGGGGGTAGGTTGTAAATGCCTGGTTGGTGTGAGGCTGGGGGGGTAGGTTGTAAATGCCTGGTTGGTGTGAGGCTGGGGGGGTAGGTTGTAAAAAAAAAAAAAATTATTATTATTTTTTTAAATGCCTGGTTGGTGTGAGGCTGGGGGGGTAGGTTGTAAATGCCTGGTTGGTGTGAGGCTGGGGGGGTAGGTTGTAAATGCCTGGTTGGTGTGAGGCTGGGGGGGTAGGTTGTAAATGCCTGGTTGGTGTGAGGCTGGGGGGGTAGGTTGTAAATGCCTGGTTGGTGTGAGGCTGGGGGGGTAGGTTGTAAAAAAAATTCTTTTTTTTTTTAAATGCCTGGTTGGTGTGAGGCTGGGGGGGTAGGTTGTAAATGCCTGGTTGGTGTGAGGCTGGGGGGGTAGGTTGTAAAAAATGCCTGGTTGGTGTGAGGCTGGGGGGGTAGGTTGTAAATGCCTGGTTGGTGTGAGGCTGGGGGGGTAGGTTGTAAATGCCTGGTTGGTGTGAGGCTGGGGGGGTAGGTTGTAAAAAAAATTTTTTTTTTTTTTTTTTTAAATGCCTGGTTGGTGTGAGGCTGGGGGGGTAGGTTGTAAATGCCTGGTTGGTGTGAGGCTGGGGGGGTAGGTTGTAAAAAAAAATTTTTTTTTTTTTTTTTTTTTTAAATGCCTGGTTGGTGTGAGGCTGGGGGGGTAGGTTGTAAATGCCTGGTTGGTGTGAGGCTGGGGGGGTAGGTTGTAAAAAAATTTTTTTTTTTTTTTTTTTTTTTAAATGCCTGGTTGGTGTGAGGCTGGGGGGGTAGGTTGTAAATGCCTGGTTGGTGTGAGGCTGGGGGGGTAGGTTGTAAAAAAAAATTTTTTATTTTTTTTTTAAATGCCTGGTTGGTGTGAGGCTGGGGGGGTAGGTTGTAAATGCCTGGTTGGTGTGAGGCTGGGGGGGTAGGTTGTAAATGCCTGGTTGGTGTGAGGCTGGGGGGGTAGGTTGTAAATGCCTGGTTGGTGTGAGGCTGGGGGGGTAGGTTGTAAATGCCTGGTTGGTGTGAGGCTGGGGGGGTAGGTTGTAAAAAATTTTTTTTTTTTAAATGCCTGGTTGGTGTGAGGCTGGGGGGGTAGGTTGTAAAAAATTTTATTTTTTTTTTTTTTAAATGCCTGGTTGGTGTGAGGCTGGGGGGGTAGGTTGTAAATGCCTGGTTGGTGTGAGGCTGGGGGGGTAGGTTGTAAAAAAAATTTTTTATTATTTTTTTTTTTTTTAAATGCCTGGTTGGTGTGAGGCTGGGGGGGTAGGTTGTAAATGCCTGGTTGGTGTGAGGCTGGGGGGGTAGGTTGTAAATGCCTGGTTGGTGTGAGGCTGGGGGGGTAGGTTGTAAATAATGCAGATTATTATTTATTTTTTAATGCTGTGTGTAGGTTGTAAATAATGCAGAATTATAATTATTATTATTATTATTTTTTAAATGCCTGGTTGGTGTGAGGCTGGGGGGGTAGGTTGTAAATGCCTGGTTGGTGTGAGGCTGGGGGGGTAGGTTGTAAAAAAAGTTTTTTTTTTTTTTTTTTTAAATGCCTGGTTGGTGTGAGGCTGGGGGGGTAGGTTGTAAATGCCTGGTTGGTGTGAGGCTGGGGGGGTAGGTTGTAAATGCCTGGTTGGTGTGAGGCTGGGGGGGTAGGTTGTAAATGCCTGGTTGGTGTGAGGCTGGGGGGGTAGGTTGTAAATGCCTGGTTGGTGTGAGGCTGGGGGGGTAGGTTGTAAATGCCTGGTTGGTGTGAGGCTGGGGGGGTAGGTTGTAAAAAAATTCTTTTTTTTCTTTTTTTTTAAATGCCTGGTTGGTGTGAGGCTGGGGGGGTAGGTTGTAAATGCCTGGTTGGTGTGAGGCTGGGGGGGTAGGTTGTAAAAAAAATTTTTTTTTATTTTTTTTTAAATGCCTGGTTGGTGTGAGGCTGGGGGGGTAGGTTGTAAATGCCTGGTTGGTGTGAGGCTGGGGGGGTAGGTTGTAAATGCCTGGTTGGTGTGAGGCTGGGGGGGTAGGTTGTAAAAAAAAAAAAAATTATTATTTTTTTTTTAAATGCCTGGTTGGTGTGAGGCTGGGGGGGTAGGTTGTAAATGCCTGGTTGGTGTGAGGCTGGGGGGGTAGGTTGTAAATGCCTGGTTGGTGTGAGGCTGGGGGGGTAGGTTGTAAATGCCTGGTTGGTGTGAGGCTGGGGGGGTAGGTTGTAAAAAAAATTCTTTTTTTTCTTTTTTTTAAATGCCTGGTTGGTGTGAGGCTGGGGGGGTAGGTTGTAAATGCCTGGTTGGTGTGAGGCTGGGGGGGTAGGTTGTAAAAAAATTTCTTTTTTTTCTTTTTTTTTTAAATGCCTGGTTGGTGTGAGGCTGGGGGGGTAGGTTGTAAATGCCTGGTTGGTGTGAGGCTGGGGGGGTAGGTTGTAAAAAAAAATTATTATTTTTTTTTAAATGCCTGGTTGGTGTGAGGCTGGGGGGGTAGGTTGTAAATGCCTGGTTGGTGTGAGGCTGGGGGGGTAGGTTGTAAATGCCTGGTTGGTGTGAGGCTGGGGGGGTAGGTTGTAAAAAAAAAAAAAATTATTATTTTTTTTTTAAATGCCTGGTTGGTGTGAGGCTGGGGGGGTAGGTTGTAAATGCCTGGTTGGTGTGAGGCTGGGGGGGTAGGTTGTAAATGCCTGGTTGGTGTGAGGCTGGGGGGGTAGGTTGTAAATGCCTGGTTGGTGTGAGGCTGGGGGGGTAGGTTGTAAAAAAAATTCTTTTTTTTTTTTTTTTAAATGCCTGGTTGGTGTGAGGCTGGGGGGGTAGGTTGTAAATGCCTGGTTGGTGTGAGGCTGGGGGGGTAGGTTGTAAAAAAAATTCTTTTTTTTCTTTTTTTTTAAATGCCTGGTTGGTGTGAGGCTGGGGGGGTAGGTTGTAAATGCCTGGTTGGTGTGAGGCTGGGGGGGTAGGTTGTAAAAAAAATTCTTTTTTTTCTTTTTTTTTAAATGCCTGGTTGGTGTGAGGCTGGGGGGGTAGGTTGTAAATGCCTGGTTGGTGTGAGGCTGGGGGGGTAGGTTGTAAAAAAAATTCTTTTTTTTCTTTTTTTTTAAATGCCTGGTTGGTGTGAGGCTGGGGGGGTAGGTTGTAAATGCCTGGTTGGTGTGAGGCTGGGGGGGTAGGTTGTAAAAAAAAATTATTATTATTTTTTTTTTTTAAATGCCTGGTTGGTGTGAGGCTGGGGGGGTAGGTTGTAAATGCCTGGTTGGTGTGAGGCTGGGGGGGTAGGTTGTAAATGCCTGGTTGGTGTGAGGCTGGGGGGGTAGGTTGTAAATGCCTGGTTGGTGTGAGGCTGGGGGGGTAGGTTGTAAAAAAAATTCTTTTTTTTCTTTTTTTTTAAATGCCTGGTTGGTGTGAGGCTGGGGGGGTAGGTTGTAAATGCCTGGTTGGTGTGAGGCTGGGGGGGTAGGTTGTAAAAAAAATTCTTTTTTTTCTTTTTTTTTAAATGCCTGGTTGGTGTGAGGCTGGGGGGGTAGGTTGTAAATGCCTGGTTGGTGTGAGGCTGGGGGGGTAGGTTGTAAAAAATTTTCTTTTTTTTTAAATGCCTGGTTGGTGTGAGGCTGGGGGGGTAGGTTGTAAAAACATTTTTTTTTTTTTTTTTTTTAAATGCCTGGTTGGTGTGAGGCTGGGGGGGTAGGTTGTAAATGCCTGGTTGGTGTGAGGCTGGGGGGGTAGGTTGTAAAAAAATGCCTGGTTGGTGTGAGGCTGGGGGGGTAGGTTGTAAATGCCTGGTTGGTGTGAGGCTGGGGGGGTAGGTTGTAAATGCCTGGTTGGTGTGAGGCTGGGGGGGTAGGTTGTAAAAAAAAAAAAAATTATTATTTTTTTAAATGCCTGGTTGGTGTGAGGCTGGGGGGGTAGGTTGTAAATGCCTGGTTGGTGTGAGGCTGGGGGGGTAGGTTGTAAATGCCTGGTTGGTGTGAGGCTGGGGGGGTAGGTTGTAAAAAAAATTCTTTTTTTTCTTTTTTTTTAAATGCCTGGTTGGTGTGAGGCTGGGGGGGTAGGTTGTAAATGCCTGGTTGGTGTGAGGCTGGGGGGGTAGGTTGTAAAAAAAATTCTTTTTTTTCTTTTTTTTTTAAATGCCTGGTTGGTGTGAGGCTGGGGGGGTAGGTTGTAAATGCCTGGTTGGTGTGAGGCTGGGGGGGTAGGTTGTAAAAAAAAATTCTTTTTTTTCTTTTTTTTTTTAAATGCCTGGTTGGTGTGAGGCTGGGGGGGTAGGTTGTAAATGCCTGGTTGGTGTGAGGCTGGGGGGGTAGGTTGTAAAAAAAATTCTTTTTTTTTTTTTTTTTTAAATGCCTGGTTGGTGTGAGGCTGGGGGGGTAGGTTGTAAATGCCTGGTTGGTGTGAGGCTGGGGGGGTAGGTTGTAAAAAAAATTCTTTTTTTTCTTTTTTTTTTAAATGCCTGGTTGGTGTGAGGCTGGGGGGGTAGGTTGTAAATGCCTGGTTGGTGTGAGGCTGGGGGGGTAGGTTGTAAAAAAAGTTTTTTTACATTTTTTTTTTTTAAATGCCTGGTTGGTGTGAGGCTGGGGGGGTAGGTTGTAAATGCCTGGTTGGTGTGAGGCTGGGGGGGTAGGTTGTAAATAATGCAGATTATTATTTATTTTTTAATGCTGTGTGTAGGTTGTAAATAATGCAGAATTATAATTATTATTATTATTATTTTTTAAATGCCTGGTTGGTGTGAGGCTGGGGGGGTAGGTTGTAAATGCCTGGTTGGTGTGAGGCTGGGGGGGTAGGTTGTAAAAAAATTCTTTTTTTTCTTTTTTTTAAATGCCTGGTTGGTGTGAGGCTGGGGGGGTAGGTTGTAAATGCCTGGTTGGTGTGAGGCTGGGGGGGTAGGTTGTAAATGCCTGGTTGGTGTGAGGCTGGGGGGGTAGGTTGTAAATGCCTGGTTGGTGTGAGGCTGGGGGGGTAGGTTGTAAATGCCTGGTTGGTGTGAGGCTGGGGGGGTAGGTTGTAAAAAAAATTCTTTTTTTTCTTTTTTTTTTAAATGCCTGGTTGGTGTGAGGCTGGGGGGGTAGGTTGTAAATGCCTGGTTGGTGTGAGGCTGGGGGGGTAGGTTGTAAAAAAAATTCTTTTTTTTCTTTTTTTTTAAATGCCTGGTTGGTGTGAGGCTGGGGGGGTAGGTTGTAAATGCCTGGTTGGTGTGAGGCTGGGGGGGTAGGTTGTAAAAAAAAATTCTTTTTTTTCTTTTTTTTAAATGCCTGGTTGGTGTGAGGCTGGGGGGGTAGGTTGTAAATGCCTGGTTGGTGTGAGGCTGGGGGGGTAGGTTGTAAATGCCTGGTTGGTGTGAGGCTGGGGGGGTAGGTTGTAAAAAAATTTCTTTTTTTTCTTTTTTTTAAATGCCTGGTTGGTGTGAGGCTGGGGGGGTAGGTTGTAAATGCCTGGTTGGTGTGAGGCTGGGGGGGTAGGTTGTAAAAAAATTTTTTTTTTTTTTTTTTAAATGCCTGGTTGGTGTGAGGCTGGGGGGGTAGGTTGTAAATGCCTGGTTGGTGTGAGGCTGGGGGGGTAGGTTGTAAAAAATTATTTTTTTTATTTTTTTTTAAATGCCTGGTTGGTGTGAGGCTGGGGGGGTAGGTTGTAAATGCCTGGTTGGTGTGAGGCTGGGGGGGTAGGTTGTAAATGCCTGGTTGGTGTGAGGCTGGGGGGGTAGGTTGTAAAAAAAAAAAAATTATTATTTTTTTTTAAATGCCTGGTTGGTGTGAGGCTGGGGGGGTAGGTTGTAAATGCCTGGTTGGTGTGAGGCTGGGGGGGTAGGTTGTAAATGCCTGGTTGGTGTGAGGCTGGGGGGGTAGGTTGTAAAAAAAATTTCTTTTTTTTCTTTTTTTTTAAATGCCTGGTTGGTGTGAGGCTGGGGGGGTAGGTTGTAAATGCCTGGTTGGTGTGAGGCTGGGGGGGTAGGTTGTAAATGCCTGGTTGGTGTGAGGCTGGGGGGGTAGGTTGTAAAAAAAAAATTATTATTTTTTTTTTAAATGCCTGGTTGGTGTGAGGCTGGGGGGGTAGGTTGTAAATGCCTGGTTGGTGTGAGGCTGGGGGGGTAGGTTGTAAATGCCTGGTTGGTGTGAGGCTGGGGGGGTAGGTTGTAAAAAAAATTTTTTTTTTTTTTTTTTTTTAAATGCCTGGTTGGTGTGAGGCTGGGGGGGTAGGTTGTAAATGCCTGGTTGGTGTGAGGCTGGGGGGGTAGGTTGTAAAAAAATGCCTGGTTGGTGTGAGGCTGGGGGGGTAGGTTGTAAATGCCTGGTTGGTGTGAGGCTGGGGGGGTAGGTTGTAAATGCCTGGTTGGTGTGAGGCTGGGGGGGTAGGTTGTAAAAAAATTTCTTTTTTTTCTTTTTTTTAAATGCCTGGTTGGTGTGAGGCTGGGGGGGTAGGTTGTAAATGCCTGGTTGGTGTGAGGCTGGGGGGGTAGGTTGTAAAAAAAATTTCTTTTTTTTTTTTTTTTTAAATGCCTGGTTGGTGTGAGGCTGGGGGGGTAGGTTGTAAATGCCTGGTTGGTGTGAGGCTGGGGGGGTAGGTTGTAATAAATGCCTGGTTGGTGTGAGGCTGGGGGGGTAGGTTGTAAAAAAATTTATTTTTTTTACTTTTTAAATGCCTGGTTGGTGTGAGGCTGGGGGGGTAGGTTGTAAATGCCTGGTTGGTGTGAGGCTGGGGGGGTAGGTTGTAAATGCCTGGTTGGTGTGAGGCTGGGGGGGTAGGTTGTAAATGCCTGGTTGGTGTGAGGCTGGGGGGGTAGGTTGTAAATGCCTGGTTGGTGTGAGGCTGGGGGGGTAGGTTGTAAATGCCTGGTTGGTGTGAGGCTGGGGGGGTAGGTTGTAAAAAAAATTCTTTTTTTTCTTTTTTTTTAAATGCCTGGTTGGTGTGAGGCTGGGGGGGTAGGTTGTAAATGCCTGGTTGGTGTGAGGCTGGGGGGGTAGGTTGTAAAAAAATGCCTGGTTGGTGTGAGGCTGGGGGGGTAGGTTGTAAATGCCTGGTTGGTGTGAGGCTGGGGGGGTAGGTTGTAAATGCCTGGTTGGTGTGAGGCTGGGGGGGTAGGTTGTAAAAAAATTTTTTTTTTTTTTTTTTTTTAAATGCCTGGTTGGTGTGAGGCTGGGGGGGTAGGTTGTAAATGCCTGGTTGGTGTGAGGCTGGGGGGGTAGGTTGTAAAAAAAATTCTTTTTTTTCTTTTTTTTTAAATGCCTGGTTGGTGTGAGGCTGGGGGGGTAGGTTGTAAATGCCTGGTTGGTGTGAGGCTGGGGGGGTAGGTTGTAAAAAAAATTTTTTTTTTTTTTTTTTTTAAATGCCTGGTTGGTGTGAGGCTGGGGGGGTAGGTTGTAAATGCCTGGTTGGTGTGAGGCTGGGGGGGTAGGTTGTAAATAATGCAGATTATTATTTATTTTTTAATGCTGTGTGTAGGTTGTAAATAATGCAGAATTATTATTATTATTATTATTTTTTTTTAAATGCCTGGTTGGTGTGAGGCTGGGGGGGTAGGTTGTAAATGCCTGGTTGGTGTGAGGCTGGGGGGGTAGGTTGTAAAAAAAATTCTTTTTTTTCTTTTTTTTTTTAAATGCCTGGTTGGTGTGAGGCTGGGGGGGTAGGTTGTAAATGCCTGGTTGGTGTGAGGCTGGGGGGGTAGGTTGTAAATGCCTGGTTGGTGTGAGGCTGGGGGGGTAGGTTGTAAAAAAAAAAAAATTATTTTTTTTTTTTAAATGCCTGGTTGGTGTGAGGCTGGGGGGGTAGGTTGTAAATGCCTGGTTGGTGTGAGGCTGGGGGGGTAGGTTGTAAATGCCTGGTTGGTGTGAGGCTGGGGGGGTAGGTTGTAAATGCCTGGTTGGTGTGAGGCTGGGGGGGTAGGTTGTAAATGCCTGGTTGGTGTGAGGCTGGGGGGGTAGGTTGTAAAAAAAAAAATTTTTATTTTTTTTTTAAATGCCTGGTTGGTGTGAGGCTGGGGGGGTAGGTTGTAAATGCCTGGTTGGTGTGAGGCTGGGGGGGTAGGTTGTAAATGCCTGGTTGGTGTGAGGCTGGGGGGGTAGGTTGTAAATGCCTGGTTGGTGTGAGGCTGGGGGGGTAGGTTGTAAATGCCTGGTTGGTGTGAGGCTGGGGGGGTAGGTTGTAAAAAAATTTTTTTAAATGCCTGGTTGGTGTGAGGCTGGGGGGGTAGGTTGTAAAAAAATTTATTTTGTTTTTTTTTTAAATGCCTGGTTGGTGTGAGGCTGGGGGGGTAGGTTGTAAATGCCTGGTTGGTGTGAGGCTGGGGGGGTAGGTTGTAAAAAAAAATGTTTTTTATTTTTTTTTTTTTAAATGCCTGGTTGGTGTGAGGCTGGGGGGGTAGGTTGTAAATGCCTGGTTGGTGTGAGGCTGGGGGGGTAGGTTGTAAATGCCTGGTTGGTGTGAGGCTGGGGGGGTAGGTTGTAAAAAATTATTTTTTTTTTTTTTTTTTAAATGCCTGGTTGGTGTGAGGCTGGGGGGGTAGGTTGTAAATGCCTGGTTGGTGTGAGGCTGGGGGGGTAGGTTGTAAATGCCTGGTTGGTGTGAGGCTGGGGGGGTAGGTTGTAAATGCCTGGTTGGTGTGAGGCTGGGGGGGTAGGTTGTAAATGCCTGGTTGGTGTGAGGCTGGGGGGGTAGGTTGTAAAAAAATTATTATTATTTTTTTTTTTAAAATGCCTGGTTGGTGTGAGGCTGGGGGGGTAGGTTGTAAAAAAAAATGTTTTTTATTATTTTTTTTTAAATGCCTGGTGGGTGTGAGGCTGGGGGGGTAGGTTGTACATGCCTGGTTGGTGTGAGGCTGGGGGGGTAGGTTGTAAAAAAATATTTATTTATTATTTTTTTTTTTTTAAATGCCTGGTTGGTGTGAGGCTGGGGGGGTAGGTTGTAAATGCCTGGTTGGTGTGAGGCTGGGGGGGTAGGTTGTAAATGCCTGGTTGGTGTGAGGCTGGGGGGGTAGGTTGTAAATAATGCAGATTATTATTTATTTTTTAATGCTGTGTGTAGGTTGTAAATAATGCAGAATTATTATTATTATTATTATTATTTTTTAAATGCCTGGTTGGTGTGAGGCTGGGGGGGTAGGTTGTAAATGCCTGGTTGGTGTGAGGCTGGGGGGGTAGGTTGTAAAAAAATTTTTTTTTAATTTTTTTTAAATGCCTGGTTGGTGTGAGGCTGGGGGGGTAGGTTGTAAATGCCTGGTTGGTGTGAGGCTGGGGGGGTAGGTTGTAAATGCCTGGTTGGTGTGAGGCTGGGGGGGTAGGTTGTAAATGCCTGGTTGGTGTGAGGCTGGGGGGGTAGGTTGTAAATGCCTGGTTGGTGTGAGGCTGGGGGGGTAGGTTGTAAATGCCTGGTTGGTGTGAGGCTGGGGGGGTAGGTTGTAAATGCCTGGTTGGTGTGAGGCTGGGGGGGTAGGTTGTAAAAAAATTTCTTTTTTTTTTTTTTTTAAATGCCTGGTTGGTGTGAGGCTGGGGGGGTAGGTTGTAAATGCCTGGTTGGTGTGAGGCTGGGGGGGTAGGTTGTAAAAAAAATTCTTTTTTTTCTTTTTTTTTTAAATGCCTGGTTGGTGTGAGGCTGGGGGGGTAGGTTGTAAATGCCTGGTTGGTGTGAGGCTGGGGGGGTAGGTTGTAAATAATGCAGATTATTATTTATTTTTTAATGCTGTGTGTAGGTTGTAAATTTTTTTAAATGCCTGGTTGGTGTGAGGCTGGGGGGGTAGGTTGTAAAAAATTTTATTTTTTTTTTTTTTTTAAATGCCTGGTTGGTGTGAGGCTGGGGGGGTAGGTTGTAAATGCCTGGTTGGTGTGAGGCTGGGGGGGTAGGTTGTAAATGCCTGGTTGGTGTGAGGCTGGGGGGGTAGGTTGTAAATGCCTGGTTGGTGTGAGGCTGGGGGGGTAGGTTGTAAATGCCTGGTTGGTGTGAGGCTGGGGGGGTAGGTTGTAAATGCCTGGTTGGTGTGAGGCTGGGGGGGTAGGTTGTAAAAAAAATTCTTTTTTTTCTTTTTTTTAAATGCCTGGTTGGTGTGAGGCTGGGGGGGTAGGTTGTAAATGCCTGGTTGGTGTGAGGCTGGGGGGGTAGGTTGTAAATGCCTGGTTGGTGTGAGGCTGGGGGGGTAGGTTGTAAATGCCTGGTTGGTGTGAGGCTGGGGGGGTAGGTTGTAAATGCCTGGTTGGTGTGAGGCTGGGGGGGTAGGTTGTAAAAAATTTTTTTTTTTTTTTTTTTTTAAATGCCTGGTTGGTGTGAGGCTGGGGGGGTAGGTTGTAAATGCCTGGTTGGTGTGAGGCTGGGGGGGTAGGTTGTAAAAAAAATTCTTTTTTTTCTTTTTTTTCTTTTTTTTAAATGCCTGGTTGGTGTGAGGCTGGGGGGGTAGGTTGTAAATGCCTGGTTGGTGTGAGGCTGGGGGGGTAGGTTGTAAAAAAAAAAAAATTTTTTTTTTTTTTTTTAAATGCCTGGTTGGTGTGAGGCTGGGGGGGTAGGTTGTAAATGCCTGGTTGGTGTGAGGCTGGGGGGGTAGGTTGTAAATAATGCAGATTATTATTTATTTTTTAATGCTGTGTGTAGGTTGTAAATAATGCAGAATTATTATTATTATTATTATTATTTTTTAAATGCCTGGTTGGTGTGAGGCTGGGGGGGTAGGTTGTAAATGCCTGGTTGGTGTGAGGCTGGGGGGGTAGGTTGTAAAAAAATTCTTTTTTTTCTTTTTTTTTAAAATGCCTGGTTGGTGTGAGGCTGGGGGGGTAGGTTGTAAATGCCTGGTTGGTGTGAGGCTGGGGGGGTAGGTTGTAAATGCCTGGTTGGTGTGAGGCTGGGGGGGTAGGTTGTAAAAAAAAAAAAAATTATTATTTTTTTTTTAAATGCCTGGTTGGTGTGAGGCTGGGGGGGTAGGTTGTAAATGCCTGGTTGGTGTGAGGCTGGGGGGGTAGGTTGTAAATGCCTGGTTGGTGTGAGGCTGGGGGGGTAGGTTGTAAATGCCTGGTTGGTGTGAGGCTGGGGGGGTAGGTTGTAAATGCCTGGTTGGTGTGAGGCTGGGGGGGTAGGTTGTAAAAAAAAATTTTTTTTTTTTTTTTTAAATGCCTGGTTGGTGTGAGGCTGGGGGGGTAGGTTGTAAATGCCTGGTTGGTGTGAGGCTGGGGGGGTAGGTTGTAAATGCCTGGTTGGTGTGAGGCTGGGGGGGTAGGTTGTAAATGCCTGGTTGGTGTGAGGCTGGGGGGGTAGGTTGTAAATGCCTGGTTGGTGTGAGGCTGGGGGGGTAGGTTGTAAAAAATTTTTTTTTTTTTTTTAAATGCCTGGTTGGTGTGAGGCTGGGGGGGTAGGTTGTAAAAACATTTTTTTTTTTTAAATGCCTGGTTGGTGTGAGGCTGGGGGGGTAGGTTGTAAATGCCTGGTTGGTGTGAGGCTGGGGGGGTAGGTTGTAAAAAAATATTTATTTATTATTTTTTTTTTTTTTAAATGCCTGGTTGGTGTGAGGCTGGGGGGGTAGGTTGTAAATGCCTGGTTGGTGTGAGGCTGGGGGGGTAGGTTGTAAAAAAAAATTTTTTATTTTTTTTTTAAATGCCTGGTTGGTGTGAGGCTGGGGGGGTAGGTTGTAAATGCCTGGTTGGTGTGAGGCTGGGGGGGTAGGTTGTAAATGCCTGGTTGGTGTGAGGCTGGGGGGGTAGGTTGTAAATGCCTGGTTGGTGTGAGGCTGGGGGGGTAGGTTGTAAATGCCTGGTTGGTGTGAGGCTGGGGGGGTAGGTTGTAAAAAAATTTTTTTTTTTTTTTTTTTAAATGCCTGGTTGGTGTGAGGCTGGGGGGGTAGGTTGTAAAAAAATTTTTTTTTTTTTTTTTTTTAAATGCCTGGTTGGTGTGAGGCTGGGGGGGTAGGTTGTAAATGCCTGGTTGGTGTGAGGCTGGGGGGGTAGGTTGTAAAAAAAAATTTTTTTTTTTTTTTTTTTTAAATGCCTGGTTGGTGTGAGGCTGGGGGGGTAGGTTGTAAATGCCTGGTTGGTGTGAGGCTGGGGGGGTAGGTTGTAAAAAAAGTTTTTTTTTTTTTTTTTTAAATGCCTGGTTGGTGTGAGGCTGGGGGGGTAGGTTGTAAATGCCTGGTTGGTGTGAGGCTGGGGGGGTAGGTTGTAAATAATGCAGATTATTATTTTTAATTCTGTGGGTAGGTTGTAAAAAAATTATTATTATTATTATTTTTTAAATGCCTGGTTGGTGTGAGGCTGGGGGGGTAGGTTGTAAATGCCTGGTTGGTGTGAGGCTGGGGGGGTAGGTTGTAAAAAAATTTTTTTTTTTTTTTTTTTAAATGCCTGGTTGGTGTGAGGCTGGGGGGGTAGGTTGTAAATGCCTGGTTGGTGTGAGGCTGGGGGGGTAGGTTGTAAATGCCTGGTTGGTGTGAGGCTGGGGGGGTAGGTTGTAAATGCCTGGTTGGTGTGAGGCTGGGGGGGTAGGTTGTAAATGCCTGGTTGGTGTGAGGCTGGGGGGGTAGGTTGTAAATGCCTGGTTGGTGTGAGGCTGGGGGGGTAGGTTGTAAATGCCTGGTTGGTGTGAGGCTGGGGGGGTAGGTTGTAAAAAAATTTCTTTTTTTTCTTTTTTTTTAAATGCCTGGTTGGTGTGAGGCTGGGGGGGTAGGTTGTAAATGCCTGGTTGGTGTGAGGCTGGGGGGGTAGGTTGTAAATGCCTGGTTGGTGTGAGGCTGGGGGGGTAGGTTGTAAAAAAAAAAAAAATTATTATTTTTTTTTTAAATGCCTGGTTGGTGTGAGGCTGGGGGGGTAGGTTGTAAATGCCTGGTTGGTGTGAGGCTGGGGGGGTAGGTTGTAAATGCCTGGTTGGTGTGAGGCTGGGGGGGTAGGTTGTAAATGCCTGGTTGGTGTGAGGCTGGGGGGGTAGGTTGTAAATGCCTGGTTGGTGTGAGGCTGGGGGGGTAGGTTGTAAAAAAATTTTTTTTTTTTTTTTTTTTTAAATGCCTGGTTGGTGTGAGGCTGGGGGGGTAGGTTGTAAATGCCTGGTTGGTGTGAGGCTGGGGGGGTAGGTTGTAAATGCCTGGTTGGTGTGAGGCTGGGGGGGTAGGTTGTAAATGCCTGGTTGGTGTGAGGCTGGGGGGGTAGGTTGTAAATGCCTGGTTGGTGTGAGGCTGGGGGGGTAGGTTGTAAATGCCTGGTTGGTGTGAGGCTGGGGGGGTAGGTTGTAAAAAAAAAAATTATTTTTTTTTTTAAATGCCTGGTTGGTGTGAGGCTGGGGGGGTAGGTTGTAAATGCCTGGTTGGTGTGAGGCTGGGGGGGTAGGTTGTAAATGCCTGGTTGGTGTGAGGCTGGGGGGGTAGGTTGTAAAAAAAATTTTTTTTTTTCTTTTTTTTTAAATGCCTGGTTGGTGTGAGGCTGGGGGGGTAGGTTGTAAATGCCTGGTTGGTGTGAGGCTGGGGGGGTAGGTTGTAAAAAAAATTTTTTTTTTTTTAAATGCCTGGTTGGTGTGAGGCTGGGGGGGTAGGTTGTAAATTCATTTTTTTTTAATGCCTGGTTGGTGTGAGGCTGGGGGGGTAGGTTGTAAATGCCTGGTTGGTGTGAGGCTGGGGGGGTAGGTTGTAAAAAAATTTTTTTTTTTTTTTTTTTTTAAATGCCTGGTTGGTGTGAGGCTGGGGGGGTAGGTTGTAAAAAAATTTCTTTTTTTTCTTTTTTTAAATGCCTGGTTGGTGTGAGGCTGGGGGGGTAGGTTGTAAATGCCTGGTTGGTGTGAGGCTGGGGGGGTAGGTTGTAAAAAAATTTTTAAATGCCTGGTTGGTGTGAGGCTGGGGGGGTAGGTTGTAAATGCCTGGTTGGTGTGAGGCTGGGGGGGTAGGTTGTAAAAAAATTTTTTTTTTTTTTTTTTTTTAAATGCCTGGTTGGTGTGAGGCTGGGGGGGTAGGTTGTAAATGCCTGGTTGGTGTGAGGCTGGGGGGGTAGGTTGTAAAAAAAATTCTTTTTTTTCTTTTTTTTTAAATGCCTGGTTGGTGTGAGGCTGGGGGGGTAGGTTGTAAATGCCTGGTTGGTGTGAGGCTGGGGGGGTAGGTTGTAAAAAACTTTTTTTTCTTTTTTTTTTTAAATGCCTGGTTGGTGTGAGGCTGGGGGGGTAGGTTGTAAATGCCTGGTTGGTGTGAGGCTGGGGGGGTAGGTTGTAAAAAAATTCTTTTTTTTTTTTTTTTTTAAATGCCTGGTTGGTGTGAGGCTGGGGGGGTAGGTTGTAAATGCCTGGTTGGTGTGAGGCTGGGGGGGTAGGTTGTAAATGCCTGGTTGGTGTGAGGCTGGGGGGGTAGGTTATAAAAGTTTTATTATTATTTTTTTTTTTTAATGCCTGGTTGGTGTGAGGCTGGGGGGGTAGGTTGTAAATGCCTGGTTGGTGTGAGGCTGGGGGGGTAGGTTGTAAATGCCTGGTTGGTGTGAGGCTGGGGGGGTAGGTTGTAAAAAAAATTTTTTTTTTTTTTTTTAAATGCCTGGTTGGTGTGAGGCTGGGGGGGTAGGTTGTAAAAAAAATTTTTTTTTTTTTTTTTTTTTAAATGCCTGGTTGGTGTGAGGCTGGGGGGGTAGGTTGTAAATGCCTGGTTGGTGTGAGGCTGGGGGGGTAGGTTGTAAAAAAATTTCTTTTTTTTCTTTTTTTTTAAATGCCTGGTTGGTGTGAGGCTGGGGGGGTAGGTTGTAAATGCCTGGTTGGTGTGAGGCTGGGGGGGTAGGTTGTAAAAAAAATTCTTTTTTTTCTTTTTTTTTTTAAATGCCTGGTTGGTGTGAGGCTGGGGGGGTAGGTTGTAAATGCCTGGTTGGTGTGAGGCTGGGGGGGTAGGTTGTAAAAAAAATTCTTTTTTTTCTTTTTTTTTAAATGCCTGGTTGGTGTGAGGCTGGGGGGGTAGGTTGTAAATGCCTGGTTGGTCTGAGGCTGGGGGGGTAGGTTGTAAAAACATTTTTTTTTTTTTTTTTTTTAAATGCCTGGTTGGTGTGAGGCTGGGGGGGTAGGTTGTAAATGCCGCTTTCGGGCCACAAATCTGGAGGTGGGCTCCCTGTTAACAAGGCACTGCCCCGGACATGGTGACACTGGCCCCATCTCCTTGGGCCCCACGGTTCTCTCGCGGGGGCCCAGACTACACTGAGTCCCCCCACCGGCCCGAGACCCCAAAAGCCCATACATTCAGGGGTGCCGCGGAGCCCCGCTTTGGGCCACAGCTCTGTGCCTGGGCTCATTGCCTCCGGACCCCCGCTCTGAGTGCAGGGACACCGGCCCCGCCACTGCGCGCCTTACGGTTCTCTCGCACGGGCCCGAAACAACTCCCTTTTTCAGAAGGCCCCCAAGGCCCCGAGCTGAAACGGCGGTCAAATTGCCCACGTTTGCCCCTGTCGCGGAGCCCGCTTTCGGGCCACAAATCTGGAGGTGGGCTCCCTGTTAACAAGGCACTGCCCCGGACATGGTGACACTGGCCCCATCTCCTTGGGCCCCACGGTTCTCTCGCGGGAGCCCAGACAACACTGAGTCCCCCCAACGGCCCGAGACCGCAAAATCCCATACATTCAGGGGTGCCGCGGAGTCCCGCTTTGGGCCACAGCTCTGTGCCTGGGCTCATTGCCTCCGGACCCCCGCTCTGAGTGCAGGGACACCGGCCCCGCCACTGCGCGCCTTACGGTTCTCTCGCACGGGCCCGAAACAACTCCCTTTTTCAGAAGGCCCCCAAGGCCCCGAGCTGAAACGGCGGTCAAATTGCCCACGTTTGCCCCTGTCGCGGAGCCCGCTTTCGGGCCACAAATCTGGAGGTGGGCTCGCTGTTAACAAGGCACTGCCCCGGACATGGTGACACTGGCCCCATCTCCTTGGGCCCCACGGTTCTCTCGCGGGGGCCCAGACTACACTGAGTCCCCCCACCGGCCCGAGACCCCAAAAGCCCATACATTCAGGGGTGCCGCGGAGCCCCGCTTTGGGCCACAGCTCTGTGCCTGGGCTCATTGCCTCCGGACCCCCGCTCTGAGTGCAGGGACACCAGCCCCGCCACTGCGCGCCTTACGGTTCTCTCGCACGGGCCCGAAACAACTCCCTTTTTCAGAAGGCCCCCAAGGCCCCGAGCTGAAACGGCGGTCAAATTGCACACGTTTGCCCCTGTTGCGGAGCCCCCTTTCGGGCCACAAGTCTGGAGGTGGGCTCCCTGTTAACAAGGCACTGCCCCGGACATGGTGACACTGGCCCCATCTCCGCGGGCCCCACGGTTCTCTCGCGGGGGCCCAGAATACACTGAGTCCCCCCACCGGCCCGAGACCCCAAAAGCCCATACATTCAGGGGTGCTGCGGAGCCCCGCTTTGGGCCACAGCTCTGTGCCTGGGCTCATTGCCTCCGGACCCCCGCTCTGAGTGCAGGGACACCGGCCCCGCCACTGCGCGCCTTACGGTTCTCTCGCACGGGCCCGAAACAACTCCCTTTTTCAGAAGGCCCCCAAGGCCCCGAGCTGAAACGGCGGTCAAATTGCACACGTTTGCCCCTGTCCCGGAGCCCCCTTTCGGGCCACAAGTCTGGAGGCAGGCTCCCTGTTAACAAGGCACTGCCCCGGACACGGTGACACTGGCTCCATCTCCGCGGGCCCCACGGTTCTCTCGCGGGGGCCCAGACAACACTGAGTCCCCCCAACGGCCCGAGACCCAAAAGCCCATACATTCAGGGGTGCCGCGGAGCCCCGCTTTGGGCCACAGCTCTGTGCCTGGGCTCGTTGCCTCCGGAACCCCGCTCTGAGTGCAGGGACACCGGCCTCGCTGCTGCGCGCCTTACGATTCTCTCGCAGGGGCCCGAAACACCTCCACTTTCAGAAGGCCCCCAAGGCCCCGAGCTGAAACGGCGGTCAAATTGCACACGTTTGCCCCTGTCGCGGAGCCCGCTTTCGGGCCACAAATCTGGAGGTGGGCTCCCTGTTAACAAGGCACTGCCCCGGACATGGTGACACTGGCCCCATCTCCGCGGGCCCCACGGTTCTCTCGCGGGGGCCCAGAATACACTGAGTCCCCCCACCGGCCCGAGACCCCAAAAGCCCATACATTCAGGGGTGCTGCGGAGCCCCGCTTTGGGCCACAGCTCTGTGCCTGGGCTCATTGCCTCCGGACCCCCGCTCTGAGTGCAGGGACACCGGCTCCGCCACTGCGCGCCTTACGGTTCTCTCGCACGGGCCCGAAACAACTCCCTTTTTCAGAAGGCCCCCAAGGCCCCGAGCTGAAACGGCGGTCAAATTGCACACGTTTGCCCCTGTCCCGGAGCCCCCTTTCGGGCCACAAGTCTGGAGGCAGGCTCCCTGTTAACAAGGCACTGCCCCGGACACGGTGACACTGGCTCCATCTCCGCGGGCCCCACGGTTCTCTCGCGGGGGCCCAGACAACACTGAGTCCCCCCAACGGCCCGAGACCCAAAAGCCCATACATTCAGGGGTGCCGCGGAGCCCCGCTTTGGGCCACAGCTCTGTGCCTGGGCTCGTTGCCTCCGGAACCCCGCTCTGAGTGCAGGGACACCGGCCTCGCCGCTGCGCGCCTTACGATTCTCTCGCAGGGGCCCGAAACACCTCCACTTTCAGAAGGCCCCCAAGGCCCCGAGCTTAAACGGCGGTCAAATTGCACACGTTTTCCCCTGTTGCGGAGCCCCCTTTCGGGCCACAAGTCTGGAGGTGGGCTCCCTGTTAACAAGGCACTGCCCCGGACACGGTGACACTGGCCCCATCTCTGCGGGCCCCACGGTTCTCTCGCGGGGGCCCAGACAACACTGAGTCCCCCCAACGGCCCGAGACCCCAAAAGCCCATACATTCAGGGGTGCCGCGGAGCCCCGCTTTGGGCCACAGCTCTGTGCCTGGGCTCTTTGCCTCCGGAACCCCGCTCTGAGTGCAGGGACACCGGCCCCGCCACTGCGCGCCTTACGGTTCTCTCGCACGGGCCCGAAACAACTCCCTTTTTCAGAAGGCCCCCAAGGCCCCGAGCTGAAACGGCGGTCAAATTGCCCACGTTTGCCCCTGTCGCGGAGCCCGCTTTCGGGCCACAAATCTGGAGGTGGGCTCCCTGTTAACAAGGCACTGCCCCGGACATGGTGACACTGGCCCCATCTCCTTGGGCCCCACGGTTCTCTCGCGGGGGCCCAGACTACACTGAGTCCCCCCACCGGCCCGAGACCCCAAAAGCCCATACATTCAGGGGTGCCGCGGAGCCCCGCTTTGGGCCACAGCTCTGTGCCTGGGCTCATTGCCTCCGGACCCCCGCTCTGAGTGCAGGGACACCAGCCCCGCCACTGCGCGCCTTACGGTTCTCTCGCACGGGCCCGAAACAACTCCCTTTTTCAGAAGGCCCCCAAGGCCCCGAGCTGAAACGGCGGTCAAATTGCCCACGTTTGCCCCTGTCGCGGAGCCCGCTTTCGGGCCACAAATCTGGAGGTGGGCTCGCTGTTAACAAGGCACTGCCCCGGACATGGTGACACTGGCCCCATCTCCTTGGGCCCCACGGTTCTCTCGCGGGGGCCCAGACTACACTGAGTCCCCCCACCGGCCCGAGACCCCAAAAGCCCATACATTCAGGGGTGCCGCGGAGCCCCGCTTTGGGCCACAGCTCTGTGCCTGGGCTCATTGCCTCCGGACCCCCGCTCTGAGTGCAGGGACACCAGCCCCGCCACTGCGCGCCTTACGGTTCTCTCGCACGGGCCCGAAACAACTCCCTTTTTCAGAAGGCCCCCAAGGCCCCGAGCTGAAACGGCGGTCAAATTGCACACGTTTGCCCCTGTCGCGGAGCCCGCTTTCGGGCCACAAATCTGGAGGTGGGCTCCCTGTTAACAAGGCACTGCCCCGGACATGGTGACACTGGCCCCATCTCCTTGGGCCCCACGGTTCTCTCGCGGGGGCCCAGACTACACTGAGTCCCCCCACCGGCCCGAGACCCCAAAAGCCCATACATTCAGGGGTGCCGCGGAGCCCCGCTTTGGGCCACAGCTCTGTGCCTGGGCTCATTGCCTCCGGACCCCCGCTCTGAGTGCAGGGACACCAGCCCCGCCACTGCGCGCCTTACGGTTCTCTCGCACGGGCCCGAAACAACTCCCTTTTTCAGAAGGCCCCCAAGGCCCCGAGCTGAAACGGCGGTCAAATTGCACACGTTTGCCCCTGTCGCGTAGCCCGCTTTCGGGCCACAAATCTGGAGGTGGGCTCCCTGTTAACAAGGCACTGCCCCGGACATGGTGACACTGGCCCCATCTCCTTGGGCCCCACGGTTCTCTCGCGGGGGCCCAGACTACACTGAGTCCCCCCACCGGCCCGAGACCCCAAAAGCCCATACATTCAGGGGTGCCGCGGAGCCCCGCTTTGGGCCACAGCTCTGTGCCTGGGCTCATTGCCTCCGGACCCCCGCTCTGAGTGCAGGGACACCAGCCCCGCCACTGCGCGCCTTACGGTTCTCTCGCACGGGCCCGAAACAACTCCCTTTTTCAGAAGGCCCCCAAGGCCCCGAGCTGAAACGGCGGTCAAATTGCACACGTTTGCCCCTGTTGCGGAGCCCCCTTTCGGGCCACAAGTCTGGAGGCGGGCTCCCTGTTAACAAGGCACTGCCCCGGACACGGTGACACTGGCCCCATCTCTGCGGGCCCCACGGTTCTCTCGCGGGGGCCCAGACAACACTGAGTCCCCCCAACGGCCCGAGACCCCAAAAGCCCATACATTCAGGGGTGCCGCGGAGCCCCGCTTTGGGCCACAGCTCTGTGCCTGGGCTCATTGCCTCCGGACCCCCGCTCTGAGTGCAGGGACACCGGCCCCGCCACTGCGCGCCTTACGGTTCTCTCGCACGGGCCCGAAACAACTCCCTTTTTCAGAAGGCCCCCAAGGCCCCGAGCTGAAACGGCGGTCAAATTGCCCACGTTTGCCCCTGTCGCGGAGCCCGCTTTCGGGCCACAAATCTGGAGGTGGGCTCGCTGTTAACAAGGCACTGCCCCGGACATGGTGACACTGGCCCCATCTCCTTGGGCCCCACGGTTCTCTCGCGGGGGCCCAGACTACACTGAGTCCCCCCACCGGCCCGAGACCCCAAAAGCCCATACATTCAGGGGTGCCGCGGAGCCCCGCTTTGGGCCACAGCTCTGTGCCTGGGCTCATTGCCTCCGGACCCCCGCTCTGAGTGCAGGGACACCAGCCCCGCCACTGCGCGCCTTACGGTTCTCTCGCACGGGCCCGAAACAACTCCCTTTTTCAGAAGGCCCCCAAGGCCCCGAGCTGAAACGGCGGTCAAATTGCACACGTTTGCCCCTGTCGCGGAGCCCGCTTTCGGGCCACAAATCTGGAGGTGGGCTCCCTGTTAACAAGGCACTGCCCCGGACATGGTGACACTGGCCCCATCTCCGCGGGCCCCACGGTTCTCTCGCGGGGGCCCAGAATACACTGAGTCCCCCCACCGGCCCGAGACCCCAAAAGCCCATACATTCAGGGGTGCCGCGGAGCCCCGCTTTGGGCCACAGCTCTGTGCCTGGGCTCATTGCCTCCGGACCCCCGCTCTGAGTGCAGGGACACCGGCCCCGCCACTGCGCGCCTTACGGTTCTCTCGCACGGGCCCGAAACAACTCCCTTTTTCAGAAGGCCCCCAAGGCCCCGAGCTGAAACGGCGGTCAAATTGCACACGTTTGCCCCTGTCCCGGAGCCCCCTTTCGGGCCACAAGTCTGGAGGCAGGCTCCCTGTTAACAAGGCACTGCCCCGGACACGGTGACACTGGCCGCATCTCTGCGGGCCCCACGGTTCTCTCGCGGGGGCCCAGACAACACTGAGTCCCCCCAACGGCCCGAGACCCAAAATCCCATACATTCAGGGGTGCCGCGGAGTCCCGCTTTGGGCCACAGCTCTGTGCCTGGGCTCATTGCCTCCGGACCCCCGCTCTGAGTGCAGGGACACCGGCCCCGCCACTGCGCGCCTTACGGTTCTCTCGCAGGGGCCCGAAACAACTCCACTTTCAGAAGGCCCCCAAGGCCCCGAGCTGAAACGGCGGTCAAATTGCACACGTTTGCCCCTGTCGCGGAGCCCGCTTTCGGGCCACAAATCTGGAGGTGGGCTCCCTGTTAACAAGGCACTGCCCCGGACATGGTGACACTGGCCCCATCTCCGCGGGCCCCACGGTTCTCTCGCGGGGGCCCAGAATACACTGAGTCCCCCCACCGGCCCGAGACCCCAAAAGCCCATACATTCAGGGGTGCCGCGGAGCCCCGCTTTGGGCCACAGCTCTGTGCCTGGGCTCATTGCCTCCGGACCCCGCTCTGAGTGCAGCGACACCAGCCCCGCCACTGCGCGCCTTACGGTTCTCTCGCACGGGCCCGAAACAACTCCCTTTTTCAGAAGGCCCCCAAGGCCCCGAGCTGAAACGGCGGTCAAATTGCACACGTTTGCCCCTGTCGCGGAGCCCCCTTTCGGGCCACAAATCTGGAGGTGGGCTCCCTGTTAACAAGGCACTGCCCCGGACATGGTGACACTGGCCCCATCTCCGCGGGCCCCACGGTTCTCTCGCGGGGGCCCAGACTACACTGAGTCCCCCCACCGGCCCGAGACCCCAAAAGCCCATACATTCAGGGGTGCCGCGGAGCCCCGCTTTGGGCCACAGCTCTGTGCCTGGGCTCATTGCCTCCGGACCCCCGCTCTGAGTGCAGGGACACCGGCCCCGCCACTGCGCGCCTTACGGTTCTCTCGCACGGGCCCGAAACAACTCCCTTTTTCAGAAGGCCCCCAAGGCCCCGAGCTGAAACGGCGGTCAAATTGCACACGTTTGCCCCTGTCGCGGAGCCCCCTTTCGGGCCACAAGTCTGGAGGTGGGCTCCCTGTTAACAAGGCACTGCCCCGGACATGGTGACACTGGCCCCATCTCTGCGGGCCCCACGGTTCTCTCGCGGGGGCCCAGACAACACTGAGTCCCCCCACCGGCCCGAGACCCCAAAAGCCCATACATTCAGGGGTGCCGCGGAGCCCCGCTTTGGGCCACAGCTCTGTGCCTGGGCTCATTGCCTCCGGACCCCCGCTCTGAGTGCAGGGACACCGGCCCCGCCACTGCGCGCCTTACGGTTCTCTCGCACGGGCCCGAAACAACTCCCTTTTTCAGAAGGCCCCCAAGGCCCCGAGCTGAAACGGCGGTCAAATTGCACACGTTTGCCCCTGTCGCGGAGCCCCCTTTCGGGCCACAAGTCTGGAGGTGGGCTCCCTGTTAACAAGGCACTGCCCCGGACACGGTGACACTGGCCCCATCTCCGCTGGCCCCACGGTTCTCTCGCGGGGGCCCAGACAACACTGAGTCCCCCCACCGGCCCGAGACCCCAAAAGCCCATACATTCAGGGGTGCCGCGGAGCCCCGCTTTGGGCCACAGCTCTGTGCCTGGGCTCATTGCCTCCGGACCCCCGCTCTGAGTGCAGGGACACCGGCCCCGCCACTGCGCGCCTTACGGTTCTCTCGCACGGGCCCGAAACACCTCCACTTTCAGAAGGCCCCCAAGGCCCCGAGCTGAAACGGCGGTCAAATTGCACACGTTTGCCCCTGTCGCGGAGCCCCCTTTCGGGCCACAAGTCTGGAGGTGGGCTCCCTGTTAACAAGGCACTGCCCCGGACACGGTGACACTGGCCCCATCTCTGCGGGCCCCACGGTTCTCTCGCGGGGGCCCAGACAACACTGAGTCCCCCCAACGGCCCGAGACCCCAAAAGCCCATACATTCAGGGGTGCCGCGGAGCCCCGCTTTGGGCCACAGCTCTGTGCCTGGGCTCATTGCCTCCGGACCCCCGCTCTGAGTGCAGGGACACCGGCCCCGCCACTGCGCGCCTTACGGTTCTCTCGCACGGGCCCGAAACAACTCCCTTTTTCAGAAGGCCCCCAAGGCCCCGAGCTGAAACGGCGGTCAAATTGCACACGTTTGCCCCTGTCGCGGAGCCCGCTTTCGGGCCACAAATCTGGAGGTGGGCTCCCTGTTAACAAGGCACTGCCCCGGACATGGTGACACTGGCCCCATCTCCTTGGGCCCCACGGTTCTCTCGCGGGGGCCCAGACTACACTGAGTCCCCCCACCGGCCCGAGACCCCAAAAGCCCATACATTCAGGGGTGCCGCGGAGCCCCGCTTTGGGCCACAGCTCTGTGCCTGGGCTCATTGCCTCCGGACCCCCGCTCTGAGTGCAGGGACACCAGCCCCGCCACTGCGCGCCTTACGGTTCTCTCGCACGGGCCCGAAACAACTCCCTTTTTCAGAAGGCCCCCAAGGCCCCGAGCTGAAACGGCGGTCAAATTGCACACGTTTGCCCCTGTCGCGGAGCCCGCTTTCGGGCCACAAATCTGGAGGTGGGCTCCCTGTTAACAAGGCACTGCCCCGGACATGGTGACACTGGCCCCATCTCCGCGGGCCCCACGGTTCTCTCGCGGGGGCCCAGACTACACTGAGTCCCCCCACCGGCCCGAGACCCCAAAAGCCCATACATTCAGGGGTGCCGCGGAGCCCCGCTTTGGGCCACAGCTCTGTGCCTGGGCTCATTGCCTCCGGACCCCCGCTCTGAGTGCAGGGACACCGGCCCCGCCACTGCGCGCCTTACGGTTCTCTCGCACGGGCCCGAAACAACTCCCTTTTTCAGAAGGCCCCCAAGGCCCCGAGCTGAAACGGCGGTCAAATTGCACACGTTTGCCCCTGTCGCGGAGCCCCCTTTCGGGCCACAAGTCTGGAGGCAGGCTCCCTGTTAACAAGGCACTGCCCCGGACACGGTGACACTGGCCCCATCTCTGCGGGCCCCACGGTTCTCTCGCGGGGGGGCCCAGACACACTGAGTCCCCCCACCGGCCCGAGACCCCAAAAGCCCATACATTCAGGGGTGCCGCGGAGCCCCGCTTTGGGCCACAGCTCTGTGCCTGGGCTCATTGCCTCCGGACCCCCGCTCTGAGTGCAGGGACACCGGCCCCGCCACTGCGCGCCTTACGGTTCTCTCGCACGGGCCCGAAACAACTCCCTTTTTCAGAAGGCCCCCAAGGCCCCGAGCTGAAACGGCGGTCAAATTGCACACGTTTGCCCCTGTCGCGGAGCCCCCTTTCGGGCCACAAGTCTGGAGGTGGGCTCCCTGTTAACAAGGCACTGCCCCGGACACGGTGACACTGGCCCCATCTCTGCGGGCCCCACGGTTCTCTCGCGGGGGCCCAGACAACACTGAGTCCCCCCACCGGCCCGAGACCCCAAAAGCCCATACATTCAGGGGTGCCGCGGAGCCCCGCTTTGGGCCACAGCTCTGTGCCTGGGCTCATTGCCTCCGGACCCCCGCTCTGAGTGCAGGGACACCGGCCCCGCCACTGCGCGCCTTACGGTTCTCTCGCACGGGCCCGAAACAACTCCCTTTTTCAGAAGGCCCCCAAGGCCCCGAGCTGAAACGGCGGTCAAATTGCACACGTTTGCCCCTGTCGCGGAGCCCGCTTTCGGGCCACAAATCTGGAGGTGGGCTCCCTGTTAACAAGGCACTGCCCCGGACATGGTGACACTGGCCCCATCTCCTTGGGCCCCACGGTTCTCTCGCGGGGGCCCAGACTACACTGAGTCCCCCCACCGGCCCGAGACCCCAAAAGCCCATACATTCAGGGGTGCCGCGGAGCCCCGCTTTGGGCCACAGCTCTGTGCCTGGGCTCATTGCCTCCGGACCCCCGCTCTGAGTGCAGGGACACCGGCCCCGCCACTGCGCGCCTTACGGTTCTCTCGCACGGGCCCGAAACAACTCCCTTTTTCAGAAGGCCCCCAAGGCCCCGAGCTGAAACGGCGGTCAAATTGCACACGTTTGCCCCTGTCGCGGAGCCCGCTTTCGGGCCACAAATCTGGAGGTGGGCTCCCTGTTAACAAGGCACTGCCCCGGACATGGTGACACTGGCCCCATCTCCTTGGGCCCCACGGTTCTCTCGCGGGGGCCCAGACTACACTGAGTCCCCCCACCGGCCCGAGACCCCAAAAGCCCATACATTCAGGGGTGCCGCGGAGCCCCGCTTTGGGCCACAGCTCTGTGCCTGGGCTCATTGCCTCCGGACCCCCGCTCTGAGTGCAGGGACACCGGCCCCGCCACTGCGCGCCTTACGGTTCTCTCGCACGGGCCCGAAACAACTCCCTTTTTCAGAAGGCCCCCAAGGCCCCGAGCTGAAACGGCGGTCAAATTGCACACGTTTGCCCCTGTCGCGTAGCCCGCTTTCGGGCCACAAATCTGGAGGTGGGCTCCCTGTTAACAAGGCACTGCCCCGGACACGGTGACACTGGCCCCATCTCTGCGGGCCCCACGGTTCTCTCGCGGGGGCCCAGACAACACTGAGTCCCCCCACCGGCCCGAGACCCCAAAAGCCCATACATTCAGGGGTGCCGCGGAGCCCC
This sequence comes from Ilyophis sp. 1 JC-2022, assembly GCA_022702515.1. Lineage (NCBI taxonomy): Eukaryota > Metazoa > Chordata > Actinopteri > Anguilliformes > Synaphobranchidae > Ilyophis > Ilyophis sp. 1 JC-2022. Next base: position 94,210 of record JAKUDI010000890.1, on the reverse strand, counting down.
GCTTTGGGCCACAGCTCTGTGCCTGGGCTCATTGCCTCCGGACCCCCGCTCTGAGTGCAGGGACACCGGCCCCGCCACTGCGCGCCTTACGGTTCTCTCGCACGGGCCCGAAACAACTCCCTTTTTCAGAAGGCCCCCAAGGCCCCGAGCTGAAACGGCGGTCAAATTGCACACGTTTGCCCCTGTCGCGGAGCCCCCTTTCGGGCCACAAGTCTGGAGGCAGGCTCCCTGTTAACAAGGCACTGCCCCGGACACGGTGACACTGGCCCCATCTCTGCGGGCCCCACGGTTCTCTCGCGGGGGCCCAGAATACACTGAGTCCCCCCACCGGCCCGAGACCCCAAAAGCCCATACATTCAGGGGTGCCGCGGAGCCCCGCTTTGGGCCACAGCTCTGTGCCTGGGCTCATTGCCTCCGGACCCCCGCTCTGAGTGCAGGGACACCGGCCCCGCCACTGCGCGCCTTACGGTTCTCTCGCACGGGCCCGAAACAACTCCCTTTTTCAGAAGGCCCCCAAGGCCCCGAGCTGAAACGGCGGTCAAATTGCCCACGTTTGCCCCTGTCGCGGAGCCCGCTTTCGGGCCACAAATCTGGAGGTGGGCTCCCTGTTAACAAGGCACTGCCCCGGACATGGTGACACTGGCCCCATCTCCTTGGGCCCCACGGTTCTCTCGCGGGGGCCCAGAATACACTGAGTCCCCCCACCGGCCCGAGACCCCAAAAGCCCATACATTCAGGGGTGCCGCGGAGCCCCGCTTTGGGCCACAGCTCTGTGCCTGGGCTCATTGCCTCCGGACCCCCGCTCTGAGTGCAGGGACACCAGCCCCGCCACTGCGCGCCTTACGGTTCTCTCGCACGGGCCCGAAACAACTCCCTTTTTCAGAAGGCCCCCAAGGCCCCGAGCTGAAACGGCGGTCAAATTGCACACGTTTGCCCCTGTCGCGGAGCCCCCTTTCGGGCCACAAGTCTGGAGGTGGGCTCCCTGTTAACAAGGCACTGCCCCGGACACGGTGACACTGGCCCCATCTCTGCGGGCCCCACGGTTCTCTCGCGGGGGCCCAGACAACACTGAGTCCCCCCACCGGCCCGAGACCCCAAAAGCCCATACATTCAGGGGTGCCGCGGAGCCCCGCTTTGGGCCACAGCTCTGTGCCTGGGCTCATTGCCTCCGGACCCCCGCTCTGAGTGCAGGGACACCGGCCCCGCCACTGCGCGCCTTACGGTTCTCTCGCACGGGCCCGAAACAACTCCCTTTTTCAGAAGGCCCCCAAGGCCCCGAGCTGAAACGGCGGTCAAATTGCACACGTTTGCCCCTGTCGCGGAGCCCGCTTTCGGGCCACAAGTCTGGAGGCAGGCTCCCTGTTAACAAGGCACTGCCCCGGACAAGGTGACACTGGCCCCATCTCTGCGGGCCCCACGGTTCTCTCGCGGGGGCCCAGAATACACTGAGTCCCCCCACCGGCCCGAGACCCCAAAAGCCCATACATTCAGGGGTGCCGCGGAGCCCCGCTTTGGGCCACAGCTCTGTGCCTGGGCTCATTGCCTCCGGACCCCCGCTCTGAGTGCAGGGACACCGGCCCCGCCACTGCGCGCCTTACGGTTCTCTCGCACGGGCCCGAAACAACTCCCTTTTTCAGAAGGCCCCCAAGGCCCCGAGCTGAAACGGCGGTCAAATTGCCCACGTTTGCCCCTGTCGCGGAGCCCGCTTTCGGGCCACAAATCTGGAGGTGGGCTCCCTGTTAACAAGGCACTGCCCCGGACATGGTGACACTGGCCCCATCTCCATGGGCCCCACGGTTCTCTCGCGGGGGCCCAGAATACACTGAGTCCCCCCACCGGCCCGAGACCCCAAAAGCCCATACATTCAGGGGTGCCGCGGAGCCCCGCTTTGGGCCACAGCTCTGTGCCTGGGCTCATTGCCTCCGGACCCCCGCTCTGAGTGCAGGGACACCGGCCCCGCCACTGCGCGCCTTACGGTTCTCTCGCACGGGCCCGAAACAACTCCCTTTTTCAGAAGGCCCCCAAGGCCCCGAGCTGAAACGGCGGTCAAATTGCACACGTTTGCCCCTGTCGCGGAGCCCCCTTTCGGGCCACAAGTCTGGAGGGGGGCTCCCTGTTAACAAGGCACTGCCCCGGACACGGTGACACTGGCCCCATCTCTGCGGGCCCCACGGTTCTCTCGCGGGGGCCCAGACAACACTGAGTCCCCCCAACGGCCCGAGACCCCAAAAGCCCATACATTCAGGGGTGCCGCGGAGCCCCGCTTTGGGCCACAGCTCTGTGCCTGGGCTCTTTGCCTCCGGAACCCCGCTCTGAGTGCAGGGACACCGGCCCCGCCACTGCGCGCCTTACGGTTCTCTCGCACGGGCCCGAAACAACTCCCTTTTTCAGAAGGCCCCCAAGGCCCCGAGCTGAAACGGCGGTCAAATTGCCCACGTTTGCCCCTGTCGCGGAGCCCGCTTTCGGGCCACAAATCTGGAGGTGGGCTCCCTGTTAACAAGGCACTGCCCCGGACATGGTGACACTGGCCCCATCTCCTTGGGCCCCACGGTTCTCTCGCGGGGGCCCAGACTACACTGAGTCCCCCCACCGGCCCGAGACCCCAAAAGCCCATACATTCAGGGGTGCCGCGGAGCCCCGCTTTGGGCCACAGCTCTGTGCCTGGGCTCATTGCCTCCGGACCCCCGCTCTGAGTGCAGGGACACCAGCCCCGCCACTGCGCGCCTTACGGTTCTCTCGCACGGGCCCGAAACAACTCCCTTTTTCAGAAGGCCCCCAAGGCCCCGAGCTGAAACGGCGGTCAAATTGCACACGTTTGCCCCTGTCGCGGAGCCCCCTTTCGGGCCACAAGTCTGGAGGCGGGCTCCCTGTTAACAAGGCACTGCCCCGGACACGGTGACACTGGCCCCATCTCTGCGGGCCCCACGGTTCTCTCGCGGGGGCCCAGACAACACTGAGTCCCCCCAACGGCCCGAGACCCCAAAAGCCCATACATTCAGGGGTGCCGCGGAGCCCCGCTTTGGGCCACAGCTCTGTGCCTGGGCTCATTGCCTCCGGACCCCCGCTCTGAGTGCAGGGACACCGGCCCCGCCACTGCGCGCCTTACGGTTCTCTCGCACGGGCCCGAAACAACTCCCTTTTTCAGAAGGCCCCCAAGGCCCCGAGCTGAAACGGCGGTCAAATTGCACACGTTTGCCCCTGTCGCGTAGCCCGCTTTCGGGCCACAAATCTGGAGGTGGGCTCCCTGTTAACAAGGCACTGCCCCGGACATGGTGACACTGGCCCCATCTCCTTGGGCCCCACGGTTCTCTCGCGGGGGCCCAGAATACACTGAGTCCCCCCACCGGCCCGAGACCCCAAAAGCCCATACATTCAGGGGTGCCGCGGAGCCCCGCTTTGGGCCACAGCTCTGTGCCTGGGCTCATTGCCTCCGGACCCCCGCTCTGAGTGCAGGGACACCGGCCCCGCCACTGCGCGCCTTACGGTTCTCTCGCACGGGCCCGAAACAACTCCCTTTTTCAGAAGGCCCCCAAGGCCCCGAGCTGAAACGGCGGTCAAATTGCACACGTTTGCCCCTGTCGCGGAGCCCGCTTTCGGGCCACAAATCTGGAGGTGGGCTCCCTGTTAACAAGGCACTGCCCCGGACATGGTGACACTGGCCCCATCTCTGCGGGCCCCACGGTTCTCTCGCGGGGGCCCAGACAACACTGAGTCCCCCCACCGGCCCGAGACCCCAAAAGCCCATACATTCAGGGGTGCCGCGGAGCCCCGCTTTGGGCCACAGCTCTGTGCCTGGGCTCATTGCCTCCGGACCCCCGCTCTGAGTGCAGGGACACCGGCCCCGCCACTGCGCGCCTTACGGTTCTCTCGCACGGGCCCGAAACAACTCCCTTTTTCAGAAGGCCCCCAAGGCCCCGAGCTGAAACGGCGGTCAAATTGCACACGTTTGCCCCTGTCGCGGAGCCCCCTTTCGGGCCACAAGTCTGGAGGCGGGCTCCCTGTTAACAAGGCACTGCCCCGGACACGGTGACACTGGCCCCATCTCTGCGGGCCCCACGGTTCTCTCGCGGGGGCCCAGACAACACTGAGTCCCCCCAACGGCCCGAGACCCCAAAAGCCCATACATTCAGGGGTGCCGCGGAGCCCCGCTTTGGGCCACAGCTCTGTGCCTGGGCTCATTGCCTCCGGACCCCCGCTCTGAGTGCAGGGACACCGGCCCCGCCACTGCGCGCCTTACGGTTCTCTCGCACGGGCCCGAAACAACTCCCTTTTTCAGAAGGCCCCCAAGGCCCCGAGCTGAAACGGCGGTCAAATTGCCCACGTTTGCCCCTGTCGCGGAGCCCGCTTTCGGGCCACAAATCTGGAGGTGGGCTCCCTGTTAACAAGGCACTGCCCCGGACATGGTGACACTGGCCCCATCTCCTTGGGCCCCACGGTTCTCTCGCGGGGGCCCAGACTACACTGAGTCCCCCCACCGGCCCGAGACCCCAAAAGCCCATACATTCAGGGGTGCCGCGGAGCCCCGCTTTGGGCCACAGCTCTGTGCCTGGGCTCATTGCCTCCGGACCCCCGCTCTGAGTGCAGGGACACCAGCCCCGCCACTGCGCGCCTTACGGTTCTCTCGCACGGGCCCGAAACAACTCCCTTTTTCAGAAGGCCCCCAAGGCCCCGAGCTGAAACGGCGGTCAAATTGCACACGTTTGCCCCTGTCGCGGAGCCCGCTTTCGGGCCACAAATCTGGAGGTGGGCTCCCTGTTAACAAGGCACTGCCCCGGACATGGTGACACTGGCCCCATCTCCGCGGGCCCCACGGTTCTCTCGCGGGGGCCCAGAATACACTGAGTCCCCCCACCGGCCCGAGACCCCAAAAGCCCATACATTCAGGGGTGCCGCGGAGCCCCGCTTTGGGCCACAGCTCTGTGCCTGGGCTCATTGCCTCCGGACCCCCGCTCTGAGTGCAGGGACACCGGCCCCGCCACTGCGCGCCTTACGGTTCTCTCGCACGGGCCCGAAACAACTCCCTTTTTCAGAAGGCCCCCAAGGCCCCGAGCTGAAACGGCGGTCAAATTGCACACGTTTGCCCCTGTCGCGGAGCCCCCTTTCGGGCCACAAGTCTGGAGGCAGGCTCCCTGTTAACAAGGCACTGCCCCGGACAAGGTGACACTGGCCCCATCTCTGCGGGCCCCACGGTTCTCTCGCGGGGGCCCAGAATACACTGAGTCCCCCCACCGGCCCGAGACCCCAAAAGCCCATACATTCAGGGGTGCCGCGGAGCCCCGCTTTGGGCCACAGCTCTGTGCCTGGGCTCATTGCCTCCGGACCCCCGCTCTGAGTGCAGGGACACCGGCCCCGCCACTGCGCGCCTTACGGTTCTCTCGCACGGGCCCGAAACAACTCCCTTTTTCAGAAGGCCCCCAAGGCCCCGAGCTGAAACGGCGGTCAAATTGCCCACGTTTGCCCCTGTCGCGGAGCCCGCTTTCGGGCCACAAATCTGGAGGTGGGCTCCCTGTTAACAAGGCACTGCCCCGGACATGGTGACACTGGCCCCATCTCCATGGGCCCCACGGTTCTCTCGCGGGGGCCCAGAATACACTGAGTCCCCCCACCGGCCCGAGACCCCAAAAGCCCATACATTCAGGGGTGCCGCGGAGCCCCGCTTTGGGCCACAGCTCTGTGCCTGGGGCTCATTGCCTCCGGACCCCCGCTCTGAGTGCAGGGACACCAGCCCCGCCACTGCGCGCCTTACGGTTCTCTCGCACGGGCCCGAAACAACTCCCTTTTTCAGAAGGCCCCCAAGGCCCCGAGCTGAAACGGCGGTCAAATTGCACACGTTTGCCCCTGTCGCGGAGCCCGCTTTCGGGCCACAAATCTGGAGGTGGGCTCCCTGTTAACAAGGCACTGCCCCGGACATGGTGACACTGGCCCCATCTCTGCGGGCCCCACGGTTCTCTCGCGGGGGCCCAGAATACACTGAGTCCCCCCACCGGCCCGAGACCCCAAAAGCCCATACATTCAGGGGTGCCGCGGAGCCCCGCTTTGGGCCACAGCTCTGTGCCTGGGCTCATTGCCTCCGGACCCCCGCTCTGAGTGCAGGGACACCGGCCCCGCCACTGCGCGCCTTACGGTTCTCTCGCACGGGCCCGAAACAACTCCCTTTTTCAGAAGGCCCCCAAGGCCCCGAGCTGAAACGGCGGTCAAATTGCACACGTTTGCCCCTGTCGCGGAGCCCCCTTTCGGGCCACAAGTCTGGAGGCAGGCTCCCTGTTAACAAGGCACTGCCCCGGACAAGGTGACACTGGCCCCATCTCTGCGGGCCCCACGGTTCTCTCGCGGGGGCCCAGAATACACTGAGTCCCCCCACCGGCCCGAGACCCCAAAAGCCCATACATTCAGGGGTGCCGCGGAGCCCCGCTTTGGGCCACAGCTCTGTGCCTGGGCTCATTGCCTCCGGACCCCCGCTCTGAGTGCAGGGACACCGGCCCCGCCACTGCGCGCCTTACGGTTCTCTCGCACGGGCCCGAAACAACTCCCTTTTTCAGAAGGCCCCCAAGGCCCCGAGCTGAAACGGCGGTCAAATTGCCCACGTTTGCCCCTGTCGCGGAGCCCGCTTTCGGGCCACAAATCTGGAGGTGGGCTCCCTGTTAACAAGGCACTGCCCCGGACATGGTGACACTGGCCCCATCTCCATGGGCCCCACGGTTCTCTCGCGGGGGCCCAGAATACACTGAGTCCCCCCACCGGCCCGAGACCCCAAAAGCCCATACATTCAGGGGTGCCGCGGAGCCCCGCTTTGGGCCACAGCTCTGTGCTGGGGCTCATTGCCTCCGGACCCCCGCTCTGAGTGCAGGGACACCGGCCCCGCCACTGCGCGCCTTACGGTTCTCTCGCACGGGCCCGAAACAACTCCCTTTTTCAGAAGGCCCCCAAGGCCCCGAGCTGAAACGGCGGTCAAATTGCACACGTTTGCCCCTGTCGCGGAGCCCGCTTTCGGGCCACAAATCTGGAGGTGGGCTCCCTGTTAACAAGGCACTGCCCCGGACATGGTGACACTGGCCCCATCTCTGCGGGCCCCACGGTTCTCTCGCGGGGGCCCAGAATACACTGAGTCCCCCCACCGGCCCGAGACCCCAAAAGCCCATACATTCAGGGGTGCCGCGGAGCCCCGCTTTGGGCCACAGCTCTGTGCCTGGGCTCATTGCCTCCGGACCCCCGCTCTGAGTGCAGGGACACCGGCCCCGCCACTGCGCGCCTTACGGTTCTCTCGCACGGGCCCGAAACAACTCCCTTTTTCAGAAGGCCCCCAAGGCCCCGAGCTGAAACGGCGGTCAAATTGCCCACGTTTGCCCCTGTCGCGGAGCCCGCTTTCGGGCCACAAATCTAGAGGTGGGCTCCCTGTTAACAAGGCACTGCCCCGGACATGGTGACACTGGCCCCATCTCCATGGGCCCCACGGTTCTCTCGCGGGGGCCCAGAATACACTGAGTCCCCCCACCGGCCCGAGACCCCAAAATCCCATACATTCAGGGGTGCCGCGGAGCCCCGCTTTGGGCCACAGCTCTGTGCTGGGGCTCATTGCCTCCGGACCCCCGCTCTGAGTGCAGGGACACCAGCCCCGCCACTGCGCGCCTTACGGTTCTCTCGCACGGGCCCGAAACAACTCCCTTTTTCAGAAGGCCCCCAAGGCCCCGAGCTGAAACGGCGGTCAAATTGCACACGTTTGCCCCTGTTTCGGAGCCCCCTTTCGGGCCACAAGTCTGGAGGGGGGCTCCCTGTTAACAAGGCACTGCCCCGGACACGGTGACACTGGCCCCATCTCTGCGGGCCCCACGGTTCTCTCGCGGGGGCCCAGACAACACTGAGTCCCCCCAACGGCCCGAGACCCCAAAAGCCCATACATTCAGGGGTGCCGCGGAGCCCCGCTTTGGGCCACAGCTCTGTGCCTGGGCTCATTGCCTCCGGACCCCCGCTCTGAGTGCAGGGACACCGGCCCCGCCACTGCGCGCCTTACGGTTCTCTCGCACGGGCCCGAAACAACTCCCTTTTTCAGAAGGCCCCCAAGGCCCCGAGCTGAAACGGCGGTCAAATTGCCCACGTTTGCCCCTGTCGCGGAGCCCGCTTTCGGGCCACAAATCTGGAGGTGGGCTCCCTGTTAACAAGGCACTGCCCCGGACATGGTGACACTGGCCCCATCTCCGCGGGCCCCACGGTTCTCTCGCGGGGGCCCAGAATACACTGAGTCCCCCCACCGGCCCGAGACCCCAAAAGCCCATACATTCAGGGGTGCCGCGGAGCCCCGCTTTGGGCCACAGCTCTGTGCCTGGGCTCATTGCCTCCGGACCCCCGCTCTGAGTGCAGGGACACCGGCCCCGCCACTGCGCGCCTTACGGTTCTCTCGCACGGGCCCGAAACAACTCCCTTTTTCAGAAGGCCCCCAAGGCCCCGAGCTGAAACGGCGGTCAAATTGCACACGTTTGCCCCTGTCGCGGAGCCCCCTTTCGGGCCACAAGTCTGGAGGCAGGCTCCCTGTTAACAAGGCACTGCCCCGGACAAGGTGACACTGGCCCCATCTCTGCGGGCCCCACGGTTCTCTCGCGGGGGCCCAGAATACACTGAGTCCCCCCACCGGCCCGAGACCCCAAAAGCCCATACATTCAGGGGTGCTGCGGAGCCCCGCTTTGGGCCACAGCTCTGTGCCTGGGCTCATTGCCTCCGGACCCCCGCTCTGAGTGCAGGGACACCGGCCCCGCCACTGCGCGCCTTACGGTTCTCTCGCACGGGCCCGAAACAACTCCCTTTTTCAGAAGGCCCCCAAGGCCCCGAGCTGAAACGGCGGTCAAATTGCCCACGTTTGCCCCTGTCGCGGAGCCCGCTTTCGGGCCACAAATCTGGAGGTGGGCTCCCTGTTAACAAGGCACTGCCCCGGACATGGTGACACTGGCCCCATCTCCATGGGCCCCACGGTTCTCTCGCGGGGGCCCAGAATACACTGAGTCCCCCCACCGGCCCGAGACCCCAAAAGCCCATACATTCAGGGGTGCCGCGGAGCCCCGCTTTGGGCCACAGCTCTGTGCCTGGGCTCATTGCCTCCGGACCCCCGCTCTGAGTGCAGGGACACCAGCCCCGCCACTGCGCGCCTTACGGTTCTCTCGCACGGGCCCGAAACAACTCCCTTTTTCAGAAGGCCCCCAAGGCCCCGAGCTGAAACGGCGGTCAAATTGCACACGTTTGCCCCTGTCGCGGAGCCCCCTTTCGGGCCACAAGTCTGGAGGGGGGCTCCCTGTTAACAAGGCACTGCCCCGGACACGGTGACACTGGCCCCATCTCTGCGGGCCCCACGGTTCTCTCGCGGGGGCCCAGACAACACTGAGTCCCCCCAACCGGCCCGAGACCCCAAAAGCCCATACATTCAGGGGTGCCGCGGAGCCCCGCTTTGGGCCACAGCTCTGTGCCTGGGCTCATTGCCTCCGGACCCCCGCTCTGAGTGCAGGGACACCGGCCCCGCCACTGCGCGCCTTACGGTTCTCTCGCACGGGCCCGAAACAACTCCCTTTTTCAGAAGGCCCCCAAGGCCCCGAGCTGAAACGGCGGTCAAATTGCCCACGTTTGCCCCTGTCGCGGAGCCCGCTTTCGGGCCACAAATCTGGAGGTGGGCTCCCTGTTAACAAGGCACTGCCCCGGACATGGTGACACTGGCCCCATCTCCTTGGGCCCCACGGTTCTCTCGCGGGGGCCCAGAATACACTGAGTCCCCCCACCGGCCCGAGACCCCAAAAGCCCATACATTCAGGGGTGCCGCGGAGCCCCGCTTTGGGCCACAGCTCTGTGCCTGGGCTCATTGCCTCCGGACCCCCGCTCTGAGTGCAGGGACACCAGCCCCGCCACTGCGCGCCTTACGGTTCTCTCGCACGGGCCCGAAACAACTCCCTTTTTCAGAAGGCCCCCAAGGCCCCGAGCTGAAACGGCGGTCAAATTGCACACGTTTGCCCCTGTCGCGTAGCCCGCTTTCGGGCCACAAATCTGGAGGTGGGCTCCCTGTTAACAAGGCACTGCCCCGGACATGGTGACACTGGCCCCATCTCCGCGGGCCCCACGGTTCTCTCGCGGGGGCCCAGAATACACTGAGTCCCCCCACCGGCCCGAGACCCCAAAAGCCCATACATTCAGGGGTGCTGCGGAGCCCCGCTTTGGGCCACAGCTCTGTGCCTGGGCTCATTGCCTCCGGACCCCCGCTCTGAGTGCAGGGACACCGGCCCCGCCACTGCGCGCCTTACGGTTCTCTCGCACGGGCCCGAAACAACTCCCTTTTTCAGAAGGCCCCCAAGGCCCCGAGCTGAAACGGCGGTCAAATTGCACACGTTTGCCCCTGTCGCGGAGCCCCCTTTCGGGCCACAAGTCTGGAGGCAGGCTCCCTGTTAACAAGGCACTGCCCCGGACACGGTGACACTGGCCCCATCTCTGCGGGCCCCACGGTTCTCTCGCGGGGGCCCAGACAACACTGAGTCCCCCCAACGGCCCGAGACCCCAAAAGCCCATACATTCAGGGGTGCCGCGGAGCCCCGCTTTGGGCCACAGCTCTGTGCCTGGGCTCATTGCCTCCGGACCCCCGCTCTGAGTGCAGGGACACCGGCCCCGCCACTGCGCGCCTTACGGTTCTCTCGCACGGGCCCGAAACAACTCCCTTTTTCAGAAGGCCCCCAAGGCCCCGAGCTGAAACGGCGGTCAAATTGCCCACGTTTGCCCCTGTCGCGGAGCCCGCTTTCGGGCCACAAATCTGGAGGTGGGCTCCCTGTTAACAAGGCACTGCCCCGGACATGGTGACACTGGCCCCATCTCCTTGGGCCCCACGGTTCTCTCGCGGGGGCCCAGACTACACTGAGTCCCCCCACCGGCCCGAGACCCCAAAAGCCCATACATTCAGGGGTGCCGCGGAGCCCCGCTTTGGGCCACAGCTCTGTGCCTGGGCTCATTGCCTCCGGACCCCCGCTCTGAGTGCAGGGACACCGGCCCCGCCACTGCGCGCCTTACGGTTCTCTCGCACGGGCCCGAAACAACTCCCTTTTTCAGAAGGCCCCCAAGGCCCCGAGCTGAAACGGCGGTCAAATTGCACACGTTTGCCCCTGTCCCGGAGCCCCCTTTCGGGCCACAAGTCTGGAGGCAGGCTCCCTGTTAACAAGGCACTGCCCCGGACACGGTGACACTGGCCCCATCTCTGCGGGCCCCACGGTTCTCTCGCGGGGGCCCAGACAACACTGAGTCCCCCCAACGGCCCGAGACCCAAAATCCCATACATTCAGGGGTGCCGCGGAGCCCCGCTTTGGGCCACAGCTCTGTGCCTGGGCTCATTGCCTCCGGAACCCCGCTCTGAGTGCAGGGACACCGGCCCCGCCACTGCGCGCCTTACGGTTCTCTCGCACGGGCCCGAAACAACTCCCTTTTTCAGAAGGCCCCCAAGGCCCCGAGCTGAAACGGCGGTCAAATTGCCCACGTTTGCCCCTGTCGCGGAGCCCGCTTTCGGGCCACAAATCTGGAGGTGGGCTCCCTGTTAACAAGGCACTGCCCCGGACATGGTGACACTGGCCCCATCTCCTTGGGCCCCACGGTTCTCTCGCGGGGGCCCAGACTACACTGAGTCCCCCCACCGGCCCGAGACCCCAAAAGCCCATACATTCAGGGGTGCCGCGGAGCCCCGCTTTGGGCCACAGCTCTGTGCCTGGGCTCATTGCCTCCGGACCCCCGCTCTGAGTGCAGGGACACCAGCCCCGCCACTGCGCGCCTTACGGTTCTCTCGCACGGGCCCGAAACAACTCCCTTTTTCAGAAGGCCCCCAAGGCCCCGAGCTGAAACGGCGGTCAAATTGCACACGTTTGCCCCTGTCGCGGAGCCCCCTTTCGGGCCACAAGTCTGGAGGCGGGCTCCCTGTTAACAAGGCACTGCCCCGGACACGGTGACACTGGCCCCATCTCTGCGGGCCCCACGGTTCTCTCGCGGGGGCCCAGACAACACTGAGTCCCCCCAACGGCCCGAGACCCCAAAAGCCCATACATTCAGGGGTGCCGCGGAGCCCCGCTTTGGGCCACAGCTCTGTGCCTGGGCTCATTGCCTCCGGACCCCCGCTCTGAGTGCAGGGACACCGGCCCCGCCACTGCGCGCCTTACGGTTCTCTCGCACGGGCCCGAAACAACTCCCTTTTTCAGAAGGCCCCCAAGGCCCCGAGCTGAAACGGCGGTCAAATTGCCCACGTTTGCCCCTGTCGCGGAGCCCGCTTTCGGGCCACAAATCTGGAGGTGGGCTCCCTGTTAACAAGGCACTGCCCCGGACATGGTGACACTGGCCCCATCTCCTTGGGCCCCACGGTTCTCTCGCGGGGGCCCAGACTACACTGAGTCCCCCCACCGGCCCGAGACCCCAAAAGCCCATACATTCAGGGGTGCCGCGGAGCCCCGCTTTGGGCCACAGCTCTGTGCCTGAGCTCATTGCCTCCGGACCCCGCTCTGGGCCACAGCTCTGTGCCTGGGCTCATTGCCTCCGGACCCCCGCTCTGAGTGCAGGGCCACCGCCACCAGGGGCCCGGGCTCCGCAAAGGGGGGAGGTTTCGGGCCGTGCGAGAGAACCGTAAGGCGCGCAGTGGCGGGGCCGGTGTCCCTGCACTCAGAGCGGGGGTCCGGAGGCAATGAGCCCAGGCACAGAGCTGTGGCCCAAAGCGGGGCTCCGCGGCACCCCTGAATGTATGGGCTTTTGGGTCTCGGGCCGTTGGGGGGACTCAGTGTTGTCTGGGCCCCCGCGAGAGAACCGTGGGGCCCGCGGAGATGGGGCCAGTGTCACCGTGTCCGGGGCAGTGCCTTGTTAACAGGGAGCCTGCCTCCAGACTTGTGGCCCGAAAGGGGGCTCCGCGACAGGGGCAAACGTGTGCAATTTGACCGCCGTTTCAGCTCGGGGCCTTGGGGGCCTTCTGAAAAAGGGAGTTGTTTCGGGCCCGTGCGAGAGAACCGTAAGGCGCGCAGTGGCGGGGCCGGTGTCCCTGCACTCAGAGCGGGGGTCCGGAGGCAATGAGCCCAGGCACAGAGCTGTGGCCCAAAGCGGGGCTCCGCGGCACCCCTGAATGTATGGGCTTTTGGGGTCTCGGGCCGGTGGGGGGACTCAGTGTATTCTGGGCCCCCGCGAGAGAACCGTGGGGCCCGCGGAGATGGGGCCAGTGTCACCATGTCCGGGGCAGTGCCTTGTTAACAGGGAGCCCACCTCCAGATTTGTGGCCCGAAAGCGGGCTCCGCGACAGGGGCAAACGTGTGCAATTTGACCGCCGTTTCAGCTCGGGGCCTTGGGGGCCTTCTGAAAAAGGGAGTTGTTTCGGGCCCGTGCGAGAGAACCGTAAGGCGCGCAGTGGCGGGGCTGGTGTCCCTGCACTCAGAGCGGGGGTCCGGAGGCAATGAGCCCAGGCACAGAGCTGTGGCCCAAAGCGGGGCTCCGCGGCACCCCTGAATGTATGGGCTTTTGGGGTCTCGGGCCGGTGGGGGGACTCAGTGTAGTCTGGGCCCCCGCGAGAGAACCGTGGGGCCCAAGGAGATGGGGCCAGTGTCACCATGTCCGGGGCAGTGCCTTGTTAACAGGGAGCCCACCTCCAGATTTGTGGCCCGAAAGCGGGCTCCGCGACAGGGGCAAACGTGTGCAATTTGACCGCCGTTTCAGCTCGGGGCCTTGGGGGCCTTCTGAAAAAGGGAGTTGTTTCGGGCCCGTGCGAGAGAACCGTAAGGCGCGCAGTGGCGGGGCCGGTGTCCCTGCACTCAGAGCGGGGGTCCGGAGGCAATGAGCCCAGGCACAGAGCTGTGGCCCAAAGCGGGGCTCCGCGGCACCCCTGAATGTATGGGCTTTTGGGGTCTCGGGCCGGTGGGGGGACTCAGTGTTGTCTGGGCCCCCGCGAGAGAACCGTGGGGCCCGCGGAGATGGGGCCAGTGTCACCGTGTCCGGGGCAGTGCCTTGTTAACAGGGAGCCCACCTCCAGACTTGTGGCCCGAAAGGGGGCTCCGCGACAGGGGCAAACGTGTGCAATTTGACCGCCGTTTCAGCTCGGGGCCTTGGGGGCCTTCTGAAAAAGGGAGTTGTTTCGGGCCCGTGCGAGAGAACCGTAAGGCGCGCAGTGGCGGGGCCGGTGTCCCTGCACTCAGAGCGGGGGTCCGGAGGCAATGAGCCCAGGCACAGAGCTGTGGCCCAAAGCGGGGCTCCGCGGCACCCCTGAATGTATGGGCTTTTGGGGTCTCGGGCCGTTGGGGGGACTCAGTGTTGTCTGGGCCCCCGCGAGAGAACCGTGGGGCCCGCAGAGATGGGGCCAGTGTCACCGTGTCCGGGGCAGTGCCTTGTTAACAGGGAGCCCCCCTCCAGACTTGTGGCCCGAAAGGGGGCTCCGAAACAGGGGCAAACGTGTGCAATTTGACCGCCGTTTCAGCTCGGGGCCTTGGGGGCCTTCTGAAAAAGGGAGTTGTTTCGGGCCCGTGCGAGAGAACCGTAAGGCGCGCAGTGGCGGGGCTGGTGTCCCTGCACTCAGAGCGGGGGTCCGGAGGCAATGAGCCCAGGCACAGAGCTGTGGCCCAAAGCGGGGCTCCGCGGCACCCCTGAATGTATGGGCTTTTGGGGTCTCGGGCCGGTGGGGGGACTCAGTGTATTCTGGGCCCCCGCGAGAGAACCGTGGGGCCCATGGAGATGGGGCCAGTGTCACCATGTCCGGGGCAGTGCCTTGTTAACAGGGAGCCCACCTCCAGATTTGTGGCCCGAAAGCGGGCTCCGCGACAGGGGCAAACGTGGGCAATTTGACCGCCGTTTCAGCTCGGGGCCTTGGGGGCCTTCTGAAAAAGGGAGTTGTTTCGGGCCCGTGCGAGAGAACCGTAAGGCGCGCAGTGGCGGGGCCGGTGTCCCTGCACTCAGAGCGGGGGTCCGGAGGCAATGAGCCCAGGCACAGAGCTGTGGCCCAAAGCGGGGCTCCGCAGCACCCCTGAATGTATGGGCTTTTGGGGTCTCGGGCCGGTGGGGGGACTCAGTGTATTCTGGGCCCCCGCGAGAGAACCGTGGGGCCCGCAGAGATGGGGCCAGTGTCACCTTGTCCGGGGCAGTGCCTTGTTAACAGGGAGCCTGCCTCCAGACTTGTGGCCCGAAAGGGGGCTCCGGGACAGGGGCAAACGTGTGCAATTTGACCGCCGTTTCAGCTCGGGGCCTTGGGGGCCTTCTGAAAAAGGGAGTTGTTTCGGGCCCGTGCGAGAGAACCGTAAGGCGCGCAGTGGCGGGGCCGGTGTCCCTGCACTCAGAGCGGGGGTCCGGAGGCAATGAGCCCAGGCACAGAGCTGTGGCCCAAAGCGGGGCTCCGCGGCACCCCTGAATGTATGGGCTTTTGGGGTCTCGGGCCGGTGGGGGGACTCAGTGTATTCTGGGCCCCCGCGAGAGAACCGTGGGGCCCGCGGAGATGGGGCCAGTGTCACCATGTCCGGGGCAGTGCCTTGTTAACAGGGAGCCCACCTCCAGATTTGTGGCCCGAAAGCGGGCTCCGCGACAGGGGCAAACGTGTGCAATTTGACCGCCGTTTCAGCTCGGGGCCTTGGGGGCCTTCTGAAAAAGGGAGTTGTTTCGGGCCCGTGCGAGAGAACCGTAAGGCGCGCAGTGGCGGGGCTGGTGTCCCTGCACTCAGAGCGGGGGTCCGGAGGCAATGAGCCCAGGCACAGAGCTGTGGCCCAAAGCGGGGCTCCGCGGCACCCCTGAATGTATGGGCTTTTGGGGTCTCGGGCCGGTGGGGGGACTCAGTGTAGTCTGGGCCCCCGCGAGAGAACCGTGGGGCCCAAGGAGATGGGGCCAGTGTCACCATGTCCGGGGCAGTGCCTTGTTAACAGGGAGCCCACCTCCAGATTTGTGGCCCGAAAGCGGGCTCCGCGACAGGGGCAAACGTGGGCAATTTGACCGCCGTTTCAGCTCGGGGCCTTGGGGGCCTTCTGAAAAAGGGAGTTGTTTCGGGCCCGTGCGAGAGAACCGTAAGGCGCGCAGTGGCGGGGCCGGTGTCCCTGCACTCAGAGCGGGGTTCTGGAGGCAAAGAGCCCAGGCACAGAGCTGTGGCCCAAAGCGGGGCTCCGCGGCACCCCTGAATGTATGGGCTTTTGGGGTCTCGGGCCGTTGGGGGGACTCAGTGTTGTCTGGGCCCCCGCGAGAGAACCGTGGGGCCCGCAGAGATGGGGCCAGTGTCACCGTGTCCGGGGCAGTGCCTTGTTAACAGGGAGCCCCCCTCCAGACTTGTGGCCCGAAAGGGGGCTCCGAAACAGGGGCAAACGTGTGCAATTTGACCGCCGTTTCAGCTCGGGGCCTTGGGGGCCTTCTGAAAAAGGGAGTTGTTTCGGGCCCGTGCGAGAGAACCGTAAGGCGCGCAGTGGCGGGGCTGGTGTCCCTGCACTCAGAGCGGGGGTCCGGAGGCAATGAGCCCAGGCACAGAGCTGTGGCCCAAAGCGGGGCTCCGCGGCACCCCTGAATGTATGGGCTTTTGGGGTCTCGGGCCGGTGGGGGGACTCAGTGTATTCTGGGCCCCCGCGAGAGAACCGTGGGGCCCATGGAGATGGGGCCAGTGTCACCATGTCCGGGGCAGTGCCATGTTAACAGGGAGCCCACCTCTAGATTTGTGGCCCGAAAGCGGGCTCCGCGACAGGGGCAAACGTGGGCAATTTGACCGCCGTTTCAGCTCGGGGCCTTGGGGGCCTTCTGAAAAAGGGAGTTGTTTCGGGCCCGTGCGAGAGAACCGTAAGGCGCGCAGTGGCGGGGCCGGTGTCCCTGCACTCAGAGCGGGGGTCCGGAGGCAATGAGCCCAGGCACAGAGCTGTGGCCCAAAGCGGGGCTCCGCAGCACCCCTGAATGTATGGGCTTTTGGGGTCTCGGGCCGGTGGGGGGACTCAGTGTATTCTGGGCCCCCGCGAGAGAACCGTGGGGCCCGCAGAGATGGGGCCAGTGTCACCTTGTCCGGGGCAGTGCCTTGTTAATAGGGAGCCTGCCTCCTGACTTGTGGCCCGAAAGGGGGCTCCGGGACAGGGGCAAACGTGTGCAATTTGACCGCCGTTTCAGCTCGGGGCCTTGGGGGCCTTCTGAAAAAGGGAGTTGTTTCGGGCCCGTGCGAGAGAACCGTAAGGCGCGCAGTGGCGGGGCCGGTGTCCCTGCACTCAGAGCGGGGGTCCGGAGGCAATGAGCCCAGGCACAGAGCTGTGGCCCAAAGCGGGGCTCCGCAGCACCCCTGAATGTATGGGCTTTTGGGGTCTCGGGCCGGTGGGGGGACTCAGTGTATTCTGGGCCCCCGCGAGAGAACCGTGGGGCCCGCGGAGATGGGGCCAGTGTCACCATGTCCGGGGCAGTGCCTTGTTAACAGGGAGCCCACCTCCAGATTTGTGGCCCGAAAGCGGGCTCCGCGACAGGGGCAAACGTGGGCAATTTGACCGCCGTTTCAGCTCGGGGCCTTGGGGGCCTTCTGAAAAAGGGAGATGTTTCGGGCCCGTGCGAGAGAACCGTAAGGCGCGCAGTGGCGGGGCCGGTGTCCCTGCACTCAGAGCGGGGTTCTGGAGGCAAAGAGCCCAGGCACAGAGCTGTGGCCCAAAGCGGGGCTCCGCGGCACCCCTGAATGTATGGGCTTTTGGGGTCTCGGGCCGTTGGGGGGACTCAGTGTTGTCTGGGCCCCCGCGAGAGAACCGTGGGGCCCGCAGAGATGGGGCCAGTGTCACCGTGTCCGGGGCAGTGCCTTGTTAACAGGGAGCCCCCCTCCAGACTTGTGGCCCGAAAGGGGGCTCCGAAACAGGGGCAAACGTGTGCAATTTGACCGCCGTTTCAGCTCGGGGCCTTGGGGGCCTTCTGAAAAAGGGAGTTGTTTCGGGCCCGTGCGAGAGAACCGTAAGGCGCGCAGTGGCGGGGCTGGTGTCCCTGCACTCAGAGCGGGGGTCCGGAGGCAATGAGCCCCAGCACAGAGCTGTGGCCCAAAGCGGGGCTCCGCGGCACCCCTGAATGTATGGGATTTTGGGGTCTCGGGCCGGTGGGGGGACTCAGTGTATTCTGGGCCCCCGCGAGAGAACCGTGGGGCCCATGGAGATGGGGCCAGTGTCACCATGTCCGGGGCAGTGCCTTGTTAACAGGGAGCCCACCTCTAGATTTGTGGCCCGAAAGCGGGCTCCGCGACAGGGGCAAACGTGGGCAATTTGACCGCCGTTTCAGCTCGGGGCCTTGGGGGCCTTCTGAAAAAGGGAGTTGTTTCGGGCCCGTGCGAGAGAACCGTAAGGCGCGCAGTGGCGGGGCCGGTGTCCCTGCACTCAGAGCGGGGGTCCGGAGGCAATGAGCCCAGGCACAGAGCTGTGGCCCAAAGCGGGGCTCCGCAGCACCCCTGAATGTATGGGCTTTTGGGGTCTCGGGCCGGTGGGGGGACTCAGTGTATTCTGGGCCCCCGCGAGAGAACCGTGGGGCCCGCAGAGATGGGGCCAGTGTCACCTTGTCCGGGGCAGTGCCTTGTTAACAGGGAGCCTGCCTCCAGACTTGTGGCCCGAAAGGGGGCTCCGCGACAGGGGCAAACGTGTGCAATTTGACCGCCGTTTCAGCTCGGGGCCTTGGGGGCCTTCTGAAAAAGGGAGTTGTTTCGGGCCCGTGCGAGAGAACCGTAAGGCGCGCAGTGGCGGGGCCGGTGTCCCTGCACTCAGAGCGGGGGTCCGGAGGCAATGAGCCCAGGCACAGAGCTGTGGCCCAAAGCGGGGCTCCGCGGCACCCCTGAATGTATGGGCTTTTGGGGTCTCGGGCCGGTGGGGGGACTCAGTGTATTCTGGGCCCCCGCGAGAGAACCGTGGGGCCCGCGGAGATGGGGCCAGTGTCACCATGTCCGGGGCAGTGCCTTGTTAACAGGGAGCCCACCTCCAGATTTGTGGCCCGAAAGCGGGCTACGCGACAGGGGCAAACGTGTGCAATTTGACCGCCGTTTCAGCTCGGGGCCTTGGGGGCCTTCTGAAAAAGGGAGTTGTTTCGGGCCCGTGCGAGAGAACCGTAAGGCGCGCAGTGGCGGGGCTGGTGTCCCTGCACTCAGAGCGGGGGTCCGGAGGCAATGAGCCCAGGCACAGAGCTGTGGCCCAAAGCGGGGCTCCGCGGCACCCCTGAATGTATGGGCTTTTGGGGTCTCGGGCCGGTGGGGGGACTCAGTGTATTCTGGGCCCCCGCGAGAGAACCGTGGGGCCCGCGGAGATGGGGCCAGTGTCACCATGTCCGGGGCAGTGCCTTGTTAACAGGGAGCCCACCTCCAGATTTGTGGCCCGAAAGCGGGCTCCGCGACAGGGGCAAACGTGTGCAATTTGACCGCCGTTTCAGCTCGGGGCCTTGGGGGCCTTCTGAAAAAGGGAGTTGTTTCGGGCCCGTGCGAGAGAACCGTAAGGCGCGCAGTGGCGGGGCTGGTGTCCCTGCACTCAGAGCGGGGGTCCGGAGGCAATGAGCCCAGGCACAGAGCTGTGGCCCAAAGCGGGGCTCCGCGGCACCCCTGAATGTATGGGCTTTTGGGGTCTCGGGCCGGTGGGGGGACTCAGTGTAGTCTGGGCCCCCGCGAGAGAACCGTGGGGCCCAAGGAGATGGGGCCAGTGTCACCATGTCCGGGGCAGTGCCTTGTTAACAGGGAGCCCACCTCCAGATTTGTGGCCCGAAAGCGGGCTCCGCGACAGGGGCAAACGTGTGCAATTTGACCGCCGTTTCAGCTCGGGGCCTTGGGGGCCTTCTGAAAAAGGGAGTTGTTTCGGGCCCGTGCGAGAGAACCGTAAGGCGCGCAGTGGCGGGGCTGGTGTCCCTGCACTCAGAGCGGGGGTCCGGAGGCAATGAGCCCAGGCACAGAGCTGTGGCCCAAAGCGGGGCTCCGCGGCACCCCTGAATGTATGGGCTTTTGGGGTCTCGGGCCGTTGGGGGGACTCAGTGTTGTCTGGGCCCCCGCGAGAGAACCGTGGGGCCCGCAGAGATGGGGCCAGTGTCACCGTGTCCGGGGCAGTGCCTTGTTAACAGGGAGCCCGCCTCCAGACTTGTGGCCCGAAAAGGGGGCTCCGCGACAGGGGCAAACGTGTGCAATTTGACCGCCGTTTCAGCTCGGGGCCTTGGGGGCCTTCTGAAAAAGGGAGTTGTTTCGGGCCCGTGCGAGAGAACCGTAAGGCGCGCAGTGGCGGGGCTGGTGTCCCTGCACTCAGAGCGGGGGTCCGGAGGCAATGAGCCCAGGCACAGAGCTGTGGCCCAAAGCGGGGCTCCGCGGCACCCCTGAATGTATGGGCTTTTGGGGTCTCGGGCCGGTGGGGGGACTCAGTGTATTCTGGGCCCCCGCGAGAGAACCGTGGGGCCCAAGGAGATGGGGCCAGTGTCACCGTGTCCGGGGCAGTGCCTTGTTAACAGGGAGCCCTCCTCCAGACTTGTGGCCCGAAAGTGGGCTCCGCGACAGGGGCAAACGTGTGCAATTTGACCGCCGTTTAAGCTCGGGGCCTTGGGGGCCTTCTGAAAGTGGAGGTGTTTCGGGCCCCTGCGAGAGAACCGTAAGGCGCGCAGTGGCGGGGCCGGTGTCCCTGCACTCAGAGCGGGGGTCCGGAGGCAATGAGCCCAGGCACAGAGCTGTGGCCCAAAGCGGGGCTCCGCGGCACCCCTGAATGTATGGGCTTTTGGGTCTCGGGCCGGTGGGGGGACTCAGTGTTGTCTGGGCCCCCGCGAGAGAACCGTGGGGCCCGCAGAGATGGGGCCAGTGTCACCGTGTCCGGGGCAGTGCCTTGTTAACAGGGAGCCCACCTCCAGACTTGTGGCCCGAAAGGGGGCTCCGCGACAGGGGCAAACGTGTGCAATTTGACCGCCGTTTCAGCTCGGGGCCTTGGGGGCCTTCTGAAAAAGGGAGTTGTTTCGGGCCCGTGCGAGAGAACCGTAAGGCGCGCAGTGGCGGGGCCGGTGTCCCTGCACTCAGAGCGGGGGTCCGGAGGCAATGAGCCCAGGCACAGAGCTGTGGCCCAAAGCGGGGCTCCGCGGCACCCCTGAATGTATGGGCTTTTGGGGTCTCGGGCCGGTGGGGGGACTCAGTGTAGTCTGGGCCCCCGCGAGAGAACCGTGGGGCCCGCGGAGATGGGGCCAGTGTCACCATGTCCGGGGCAGTGCCTTGTTAACAGGGAGCCCACCTCCAGATTTGTGGCCCGAAAGCGGGCTCCGCGACAGGGGCAAACGTGTGCAATTTGACCGCCGTTTCAGCTCGGGGCCTTGGGGGCCTTCTGAAAAAGGGAGTTGTTTCGGGCCCGTGCGAGAGAACCGTAAGGCGCGCAGTGGCGGGGCTGGTGTCCCTGCACTCAGAGCGGGGGTCCGGAGGCAATGAGCCCAGGCACAGAGCTGTGGCCCAAAGCGGGGCTCCGCGGCACCCCTGAATGTATGGGCTTTTGGGGTCTCGGGCCGGTGGGGGGACTCAGTGTAGTCTGGGCCCCCGCGAGAGAACCGTGGGGCCCAAGGAGATGGGGCCAGTGTCACCATGTCCGGGGCAGTGCCTTGTTAACAGGGAGCCCTCCTCCAGACTTGTGGCCCGAAAGTGGGCTCCGCGACAGGGGCAAACGTGTGCAATTTGACCGCCGTTTCAGCTCGGGGCCTTGGGGGCCTTCTGAAAAAGTGGAGGTGTTTCGGGCCCCTGCGAGAGAACCGTAAGGCGCGCAGTGGCGGGGCCGGTGTCCCTGCACTCAGAGCGGGGGTCCGGAGGCAATGAGCCCAGGCACAGAGCTGTGGCCCAAAGCGGGGCTCCGCGGCACCCCTGAATGTATGGGCTTTTGGGTCTCGGGCCGGTGGGGGGACTCAGTGTTGTCTGGGCCCCCGCGAGAGAACCGTGGGGCCCGCGGAGATGGGGCCAGTGTCACCGTGTCCGGGGCAGTGCCTTGTTAACAGGGAGCCTGCCTCCAGACTTGTGGCCCGAAAGGGGGCTCCGCGACAGGGGCAAACGTGTGCAATTTGACCGCCGTTTCAGCTCGGGGCCTTGGGGGCCTTCTGAAAAAGGGAGTTGTTTCGGGCCCGTGCGAGAGAACCGTAAGGCGCGCAGTGGCGGGGCCGGTGTCCCTGCACTCAGAGCGGGGGTCCGGAGGCAATGAGCCCAGGCACAGAGCTGTGGCCCAAAGCGGGGCTCCGCGGCACCCCTGAATGTATGGGCTTTTGGGGTCTCGGGCCGGTGGGGGGACTCAGTGTATTCTGGGCCCCCGCGAGAGAACCGTGGGGCCCGCGGAGATGGGGCCAGTGTCACCATGTCCGGGGCAGTGCCTTGTTAACAGGGAGCCCACCTCCAGATTTGTGGCCCGAAAGCGGGCTCCGCGACAGGGGCAAACGTGTGCAATTTGACCGCCGTTTCAGCTCGGGGCCTTGGGGGCCTTCTGAAAAAGGGAGTTGTTTCGGGCCCGTGCGAGAGAACCGTAAGGCGCGCAGTGGCGGGGCTGGTGTCCCTGCACTCAGAGCGGGGGTCCGGAGGCAATGAGCCCAGGCACAGAGCTGTGGCCCAAAGCGGGGCTCCGCGGCACCCCTGAATGTATGGGCTTTTGGGGTCTCGGGCCGGTGGGGGGACTCAGTGTAGTCTGGGCCCCCGCGAGAGAACCGTGGGGCCCAAGGAGATGGGGCCAGTGTCACCATGTCCGGGGCAGTGCCTTGTTAACAGGGAGCCCACCTCCAGATTTGTGGCCCGAAAGCGGGCTCCGCGACAGGGGCAAACGTGTGCAATTTGACCGCCGTTTCAGCTCGGGGCCTTGGGGGCCTTCTGAAAAAGGGAGTTGTTTCGGGCCCGTGCGAGAGAACCGTAAGGCGCGCAGTGGCGGGGCCGGTGTCCCTGCACTCAGAGCGGGGGTCCGGAGGCAATGAGCCCAGGCACAGAGCTGTGGCCCAAAGCGGGGCTCCGCGGCACCCCTGAATGTATGGGCTTTTGGGGTCTCGGGCCGGTGGGGGGACTCAGTGTTGTCTGGGCCCCCGCGAGAGAACCGTGGGGCCCGCAGAGATGGGGCCAGTGTCACCGTGTCCGGGGCAGTGCCTTGTTAACAGGGAGCCCACCTCCAGACTTGTGGCCCGAAAGGGGGCTCCGCAACAGGGGAAAACGTGTGCAATTTGACCGCCGTTTCAGCTCGGGGCCTTGGGGGCCTTCTGAAAGTGGAGGTGTTTCGGGCCCCTGCGAGAGAACCGTAAGGCGCGCAGTGGCGGGGCCGGTTTCCCTGCACTCAGAGCGGGGGTCCGGAGGCAATGAGCCCAGGCACAGAGCTGTGGCCCAAAGCGGGGCTCCGCGGCACCCCTGAATGTATGGGCTTTTGGGGTCTCGGGCCGGTGGGGGGACTCAGTGTAGTCTGGGCCCCCGCGAGAGAACCGTGGGGCCCGCGGAGATGGGGCCAGTGTCACCATGTCCGGGGCAGTGCCTTGTTAACAGGGAGCCCACCTCCAGATTTGTGGCCCGAAAGCGGGCTCCGCGACAGGGGCAAACGTGTGCAATTTGACCGCCGTTTCAGCTCGGGGCCTTGGGGGCCTTCTGAAAAAGGGAGTTGTTTCGGGCCCGTGCGAGAGAACCGTAAGGCGCGCAGTGGCGGGGCTGGTGTCCCTGCACTCAGAGCGGGGGTCCGGAGGCAATGAGCCCAGGCACAGAGCTGTGGCCCAAAGCGGGGCTCCGCGGCACCCCTGAATGTATGGGCTTTTGGGGTCTCGGGCCGGTGGGGGGACTCAGTGTAGTCTGGGCCCCCGCGAGAGAACCGTGGGGCCCAAGGAGATGGGGCCAGTGTCACCATGTCCGGGGCAGTGCCTTGTTAACAGGGAGCCCTCCTCCAGACTTGTGGCCCGAAAGCGGGCTCCGCGACAGGGGCAAACGTGTGCAATTTGACCGCCGTTTCAGCTCGGGGCCTTGGGGGCCTTCTGAAAGTGGAGGTGTTTCGGGCCCCTGCGAGAGAACCGTAAGGCGCGCAGTGGCGGGGCCGGTGTCCCTGCACTCAGAGCGGGGGTCCGGAGGCAATGAGCCCAGGCACAGAGCTGTGGCCCAAAGCGGGGCTCCGCGGCACCCCTGAATGTATGGGCTTTTGGGTCTCGGGCCGTTGGGGGGACTCAGTGTTGTCTGGGCCCCCGCGAGAGAACCGTGGGGCCCGCGGAGATGGGGCCAGTGTCACCGTGTCCGGGGCAGTGCCTTGTTAACAGGGAGCCTGCCTCCAGACTTGTGGCCCGAAAGGGGGCTCCGCGACAGGGGCAAACGTGTGCAATTTGACCGCCGTTTCAGCTCGGGGCCTTGGGGGCCTTCTGAAAAAGGGAGTTGTTTCGGGCCCGTGCGAGAGAACCGTAAGGCGCGCAGTGGCGGGGCCGGTGTCCCTGCACTCAGAGCGGGGGTCCGGAGGCAATGAGCCCAGGCACAGAGCTGTGGCCCAAAGCGGGGCTCCGCGGCACCCCTGAATGTATGGGCTTTTGGGGTCTCGGGCCGGTGGGGGGACTCAGTGTATTCTGGGCCCCCGCGAGAGAACCGTGGGGCCCGCGGAGATGGGGCCAGTGTCACCATGTCCGGGGCAGTGCCTTGTTAACAGGGAGCCCACCTCCAGATTTGTGGCCCGAAAGCGGGCTCCGCGACAGGGGCAAACGTGTGCAATTTGACCGCCGTTTCAGCTCGGGGCCTTGGGGGCCTTCTGAAAAAGGGAGTTGTTTCGGGCCCGTGCGAGAGAACCGTAAGGCGCGCAGTGGCGGGGCTGGTGTCCCTGCACTCAGAGCGGGGGTCCGGAGGCAATGAGCCCAGGCACAGAGCTGTGGCCCAAAGCGGGGCTCCGCGGCACCCCTGAATGTATGGGCTTTTGGGGTCTCGGGCCGGTGGGGGGACTCAGTGTAGTCTGGGCCCCCGCGAGAGAACCGTGGGGCCCAAGGAGATGGGGCCAGTGTCACCATGTCCGGGGCAGTGCCTTGTTAACAGGGAGCCCACCTCCAGATTTGTGGCCCGAAAGCGGGCTCCGCGACAGGGGCAAACGTGTGCAATTTGACCGCCGTTTCAGCTCGGGGCCTTGGGGGCCTTCTGAAAAAGGGAGTTGTTTCGGGCCCGTGCGAGAGAACCGTAAGGCGCGCAGTGGCGGGGCTGGTGTCCCTGCACTCAGAGCGGGGGTCCGGAGGCAATGAGCCCAGGCACAGAGCTGTGGCCCAAAGCGGGGCTCCGCGGCACCCCTGAATGTATGGGCTTTTGGGGTCTCGGGCCGTTGGGGGGACTCAGTGTTGTCTGGGCCCCCGCGAGAGAACCGTGGGGCCCGCAGAGATGGGGCCAGTGTCACCGTGTCCGGGGCAGTGCCTTGTTAACAGGGAGCCCGCCTCCAGACTTGTGGCCCGAAAGGGGGCTCCGCAACAGGGGCAAACGTGTGCAATTTGACCGCCGTTTCAGCTCGGGGCCTTGGGGGCCTTCTGAAAAAGGGAGTTGTTTCGGGCCCGTGCGAGAGAACCGTAAGGCGCGCAGTGGCGGGGCTGGTGTCCCTGCACTCAGAGCGGGGGTCCGGAGGCAATGAGCCCAGGCACAGAGCTGTGGCCCAAAGCGGGGCTCCGCGGCACCCCTGAATGTATGGGCTTTTGGGGTCTCGGGCCGGTGGGGGGACTCAGTGTATTCTGGGCCCCCGCGAGAGAACCGTGGGGCCCAAGGAGATGGGGCCAGTGTCACCGTGTCCGGGGCAGTGCCTTGTTAACAGGGAGCCCTCCTCCAGACTTGTGGCCCGAAAGTGGGCTCCGCGACAGGGGCAAACGTGTGCAATTTGACCGCCGTTTAAGCTCGGGGCCTTGGGGGCCTTCTGAAAAAGTGGAGGTTGTTTCGGGCCCCTGCGAGAGAACCGTAAGGCGCGCAGTGGCGGGGCCGGTGTCCCTGCACTCAGAGCGGGGGTCCGGAGGCAATGAGCCCAGGCACAGAGCTGTGGCCCAAAGCGGGACTCCGCGGCACCCCTGAATGTATGGGATTTTGGGTCTCGGGCCGTTGGGGGGACTCAGTGTTGTCTGGGCCCCCGCGAGAGAACCGTGGGGCCCGCAGAGATGGGGCCAGTGTCACCGTGTCCGGGGCAGTGCCTTGTTAACAGGGAGCCCGCCTCCAGACTTGTGGCCCGAAAGGGGGCTCCGCGACAGGGGCAAACGTGTGCAATTTGACCGCCGTTTCAGCTCGGGGCCTTGGGGGCCTTCTGAAAAAGGGAGTTGTTTCGGGCCCGTGCGAGAGAACCGTAAGGCGCGCAGTGGCGGGGCCGGTGTCCCTGCACTCAGAGCGGGGGTCCGGAGGCAATGAGCCCAGGCACAGAGCTGTGGCCCAAAGCGGGGCTCCGCGGCACCCCTGAATGTATGGGCTTTTGGGGTCTCGGGCCGGTGGGGGGACTCAGTGTAGTCTGGGCCCCCGCGAGAGAACCGTGGGGCCCGCGGAGATGGGGCCAGTGTCACCATGTCCGGGGCAGTGCCTTGTTAACAGGGAGCCCACCTCCAGATTTGTGGCCCGAAAGCGGGCTCCGCGACAGGGGCAAACGTGTGCAATTTGACCGCCGTTTCAGCTCGGGGCCTTGGGGGCCTTCTGAAAAAGGGAGTTGTTTCGGGCCCGTGCGAGAGAACCGTAAGGCGCGCAGTGGCGGGGCTGGTGTCCCTGCACTCAGAGCGGGGGTCCGGAGGCAATGAGCCCAGGCACAGAGCTGTGGCCCAAAGCGGGGCTCCGCGGCACCCCTGAATGTATGGGCTTTTGGGGTCTCGGGCCGGTGGGGGGACTCAGTGTAGTCTGGGCCCCCGCGAGAGAACCGTGGGGCCCAAGGAGATGGGGCCAGTGTCACCATGTCCGGGGCAGTGCCTTGTTAACAGGGAGCCCTCCTCCAGACTTGTGGCCCGAAAGTGGGCTCCGCGACAGGGGCAAACGTGTGCAATTTGACCGCCGTTTCAGCTCGGGGCCTTGGGGGCCTTCTGAAAAGTGGAGGTGTTTCGGGCCCCTGCGAGAGAACCGTAAGGCGCGCAGCGGCGGGGCCGGTGTCCCTGCACTCAGAGCGGGGGTCCGGAGGCAATGAGCCCAGGCACAGAGCTGTGGCCCAAAGCGGGGCTCCGCGGCACCCCTGAATGTATGGGCTTTTGGGTCTCGGGCCGTTGGGGGGACTCAGTGTTGTCTGGGCCCCCGCGAGAGAACCGTGGGGCCCGCGGAGATGGGGCCAGTGTCACCGTGTCCGGGGCAGTGCCTTGTTAACAGGGAGCCTGCCTCCAGACTTGTGGCCCGAAAGGGGGCTCCGCGACAGGGGCAAACGTGTGCAATTTGACCGCCGTTTCAGCTCGGGGCCTTGGGGGCCTTCTGAAAAAGGGAGTTGTTTCGGGCCCGTGCGAGAGAACCGTAAGGCGCGCAGTGGCGGGGCCGGTGTCCCTGCACTCAGAGCGGGGGTCCGGAGGCAATGAGCCCAGGCACAGAGCTGTGGCCCAAAGCGGGGCTCCGCGGCACCCCTGAATGTATGGGCTTTTGGGGTCTCGGGCCGGTGGGGGGACTCAGTGTATTCTGGGCCCCCGCGAGAGAACCGTGGGGCCCGCGGAGATGGGGCCAGTGTCACCATGTCCGGGGCAGTGCCTTGTTAACAGGGAGCCCACCTCCAGATTTGTGGCCCGAAAGCGGGCTCCGCGACAGGGGCAAACGTGTGCAATTTGACCGCCGTTTCAGCTCGGGGCCTTGGGGGCCTTCTGAAAAAGGGAGTTGTTTCGGGCCCGTGCGAGAGAACCGTAAGGCGCGCAGTGGCGGGGCTGGTGTCCCTGCACTCAGAGCGGGGGTCCGGAGGCAATGAGCCCAGGCACAGAGCTGTGGCCCAAAGCGGGGCTCCGCGGCACCCCTGAATGTATGGGCTTTTGGGGTCTCGGGCCGGTGGGGGGACTCAGTGTAGTCTGGGCCCCCGCGAGAGAACCGTGGGGCCCAAGGAGATGGGGCCAGTGTCACCATGTCCGGGGCAGTGCCTTGTTAACAGGGAGCCCACCTCCAGATTTGTGGCCCGAAAGCGGGCTCCGCGACAGGGGCAAACGTGTGCAATTTGACCGCCGTTTCAGCTCGGGGCCTTGGGGGCCTTCTGAAAAAGGGAGTTGTTTCGGGCCCGTGCGAGAGAACCGTAAGGCGCGCAGTGGCGGGGCCGGTGTCCCTGCACTCAGAGCGGGGGTCCGGAGGCAATGAGCCCAGGCACAGAGCTGTGGCCCAAAGCGGGGCTCCGCGGCACCCCTGAATGTATGGGCTTTTGGGGTCTCGGGCCGGTGGGGGGACTCAGTGTTGTCTGGGCCCCCGCGAGAGAACCGTGGGGCCCGCAGAGATGGGGCCAGTGTCACCGTGTCCGGGGCAGTGCCTTGTTAACAGGGAGCCCACCTCCAGACTTGTGGCCCGAAAGGGGGCTCCGCGACAGGGGCAAACGTGTGCAATTTGACCGCCGTTTCAGCTCGGGGCCTTGGGGGCCTTCTGAAAGTGGAGTTGTTTCGGGCCCCTGCGAGAGAACCGTAAGGCGCGCAGTGGCGGGGCCGGTGTCCCTGCACTCAGAGCGGGGGTCCGGAGGCAATGAGCCCAGGCACAGAGCTGTGGCCCAAAGCGGGGCTCCGCGGCACCCCTGAATGTATGGGCTTTTGGGGTCTCGGGCCGGTGGGGGGACTCAGTGTAGTCTGGGCCCCCGCGAGAGAACCGTGGGGCCCGCGGAGATGGGGCCAGTGTCACCATGTCCGGGGCAGTGCCTTGTTAACAGGGAGCCCACCTCCAGATTTGTGGCCCGAAAGCGGGCTCCGCGACAGGGGCAAACGTGTGCAATTTGACCGCCGTTTCAGCTCGGGGCCTTGGGGGCCTTCTGAAAAAGGGAGTTGTTTCGGGCCCGTGCGAGAGAACCGTAAGGCGCGCAGTGGCGGGGCTGGTGTCCCTGCACTCAGAGCGGGGGTCCGGAGGCAATGAGCCCAGGCACAGAGCTGTGGCCCAAAGCGGGGCTCCGCGGCACCCCTGAATGTATGGGCTTTTGGGGTCTCGGGCCGGTGGGGGGACTCAGTGTAGTCTGGGCCCCCGCGAGAGAACCGTGGGGCCCAAGGAGATGGGGCCAGTGTCACCATGTCCGGGGCAGTGCCTTGTTAACAGGGAGCCCTCCTCCAGACTTGTGGCCCGAAAGTGGGCTCCGCGACAGGGGCAAACGTGTGCAATTTGACCGCCGTTTCAGCTCGGGGCCTTGGGGGCCTTCTGAAAAAGTGGAGGTGTTTCGGGCCCCTGCGAGAGAACCGTAAGGCGCGCAGCGGCGGGGCCGGTGTCCCTGCACTCAGAGCGGGGGTCCGGAGGCAATGAGCCCAGGCACAGAGCTGTGGCCCAAAGCGGGGCTCCGCGGCACCCCTGAATGTATGGGCTTTTGGGTCTCGGGCCGTTGGGGGGACTCAGTGTTGTCTGGGCCCCCGCGAGAGAACCGTGGGGCCCGCGGAGATGGGGCCAGTGTCACCGTGTCCGGGGCAGTGCCTTGTTAACAGGGAGCCTGCCTCCAGACTTGTGGCCCGAAAGGGGGCTCCGCGACAGGGGCAAACGTGTGCAATTTGACCGCCGTTTCAGCTCGGGGCCTTGGGGGCCTTCTGAAAAAGGGAGTTGTTTCGGGCCCGTGCGAGAGAACCGTAAGGCGCGCAGTGGCGGGGCCGGTGTCCCTGCACTCAGAGCGGGGGTCCGGAGGCAATGAGCCCAGGCACAGAGCTGTGGCCCAAAGCGGGGCTCCGCGGCACCCCTGAATGTATGGGCTTTTGGGGTCTCGGGCCGGTGGGGGGACTCAGTGTATTCTGGGCCCCCGCGAGAGAACCGTGGGGCCCGCGGAGATGGGGCCAGTGTCACCATGTCCGGGGCAGTGCCTTGTTAACAGGGAGCCCACCTCCAGATTTGTGGCCCGAAAGCGGGCTCCGCGACAGGGGCAAACGTGTGCAATTTGACCGCCGTTTCAGCTCGGGGCCTTGGGGGCCTTCTGAAAAAGGGAGTTGTTTCGGGCCCGTGCGAGAGAACCGTAAGGCGCGCAGTGGCGGGGCTGGTGTCCCTGCACTCAGAGCGGGGGTCCGGAGGCAATGAGCCCAGGCACAGAGCTGTGGCCCAAAGCGGGGCTCCGCGGCACCCCTGAATGTATGGGCTTTTGGGGTCTCGGGCCGGTGGGGGGACTCAGTGTAGTCTGGGCCCCCGCGAGAGAACCGTGGGGCCCAAGGAGATGGGGCCAGTGTCACCATGTCCGGGGCAGTGCCTTGTTAACAGGGAGCCCACCTCCAGATTTGTGGCCCGAAAGCGGGCTCCGCGACAGGGGCAAACGTGTGCAATTTGACCGCCGTTTCAGCTCGGGGCCTTGGGGGCCTTCTGAAAAAGGGAGTTGTTTCGGGCCCGTGCGAGAGAACCGTAAGGCGCGCAGTGGCGGGGCTGGTGTCCCTGCACTCAGAGCGGGGGTCCGGAGGCAATGAGCCCAGGCACAGAGCTGTGGCCCAAAGCGGGGCTCCGCGGCACCCCTGAATGTATGGGCTTTTGGGGTCTCGGGCCGTTGGGGGGACTCAGTGTTGTCTGGGCCCCCGCGAGAGAACCGTGGGGCCCGCAGAGATGGGGCCAGTGTCACCGTGTCCGGGGCAGTGCCTTGTTAACAGGGAGCCCGCCTCCAGACTTGTGGCCCAAAAGGGGGCTCCGCGACAGGGGCAAACGTGTGCAATTTGACCGCCGTTTCAGCTCGGGGCCTTGGGGGCCTTCTGAAAAAGGGAGTTGTTTCGGGCCCGTGCGAGAGAACCGTAAGGCGCGCAGTGGCGGGGCTGGTGTCCCTGCACTCAGAGCGGGGGTCCGGAGGCAATGAGCCCAGGCACAGAGCTGTGGCCCAAAGCGGGGCTCCGCGGCACCCCTGAATGTATGGGCTTTTTGGGTCTCGGGCCGGTGGGGGGACTCAGTGTATTCTGGGCCCCCGCGAGAGAACCGTGGGGCCCAAGGAGATGGGGCCAGTGTCACCGTGTCCGGGGCAGTGCCTTGTTAACAGCGAGCCCTCCTCCAGACTTGTGGCCCGAAAGTGGGCTCCGCGACAGGGGCAAACGTGTGCAATTTGACCGCCGTTTAAGCTCGGGGCCTTGGGGGCCTTCTGAAAGTGGAGGTGTTTCGGGCCCCTGCGAGAGAACCGTAAGGCGCGCAGTGGCGGGGCCGGTGTCCCTGCACTCAGAGCGGGGGTCCGGAGGCAATGAGCCCAGGCACAGAGCTGTGGCCCAAAGCGGGACTCCGCGGCACCCCTGAATGTATGGGATTTTGGGTCTCGGGCCGTTGGGGGGACTCAGTGTTGTCTGGGCCCCCGCGAGAGAACCGTGGGGCCCGCAGAGATGGGGCCAGTGTCACCGTGTCCGGGGCAGTGCCTTGTTAACAGGGAGCCCGCCTCCAGACTTGTGGCCCGAAAGGGGGCTCCGCGACAGGGGCAAACGTGTGCAATTTGACCGCCGTTTCAGCTCGGGGCCTTGGGGGCCTTCTGAAAAAGGGAGTTGTTTCGGGCCCGTGCGAGAGAACCGTAAGGCGCGCAGTGGCGGGGCCGGTGTCCCTGCACTCAGAGCGGGGGTCCGGAGGCAATGAGCCCAGGCACAGAGCTGTGGCCCAAAGCGGGGCTCCGCGGCACCCCTGAATGTATGGGCTTTTGGGGTCTCGGGCCGGTGGGGGGACTCAGTGTAGTCTGGGCCCCCGCGAGAGAACCGTGGGGCCCGCGGAGATGGGGCCAGTGTCACCATGTCCGGGGCAGTGCCTTGTTAACAGGGAGCCCACCTCCAGATTTGTGGCCCGAAAGCGGGCTCCGCGACAGGGGCAAACGTGTGCAATTTGACCGCCGTTTCAGCTCGGGGCCTTGGGGGCCTTCTGAAAAAGGGAGTTGTTTCGGGCCCGTGCGAGAGAACCGTAAGGCGCGCAGTGGCGGGGCTGGTGTCCCTGCACTCAGAGCGGGGGTCCGGAGGCAATGAGCCCAGGCACAGAGCTGTGGCCCAAAGCGGGGCTCCGCGGCACCCCTGAATGTATGGGCTTTTGGGGTCTCGGGCCGGTGGGGGGACTCAGTGTAGTCTGGGCCCCCGCGAGAGAACCGTGGGGCCCAAGGAGATGGGGCCAGTGTCACCATGTCCGGGGCAGTGCCTTGTTAACAGGGAGCCCTCCTCCAGACTTGTGGCCCGAAAGTGGGCTCCGCGACAGGGGCAAACGTGTGCAATTTGACCGCCGTTTCAGCTCGGGGCCTTGGGGGCCTTCTGAAAAGTGGAGGTGTTTCGGGCCCCTGCGAGAGAACCGTAAGGCGCGCAGCGGCGGGGCCGGTGTCCCTGCACTCAGAGCGGGGGTCCGGAGGCAATGAGCCCAGGCACAGAGCTGTGGCCCAAAGCGGGGCTCCGCGGCACCCCTGAATGTATGGGCTTTTGGGTCTCGGGCCGTTGGGGGGACTCAGTGTTGTCTGGGCCCCCGCGAGAGAACCGTGGGGCCCGCGGAGATGGGGCCAGTGTCACCGTGTCCGGGGCAGTGCCTTGTTAACAGGGAGCCTGCCTCCAGACTTGTGGCCCGAAAGGGGGCTCCGCGACAGGGGCAAACGTGTGCAATTTGACCGCCGTTTCAGCTCGGGGCCTTGGGGGCCTTCTGAAAAAGGGAGTTGTTTCGGGCCCGTGCGAGAGAACCGTAAGGCGCGCAGTGGCGGGGCTGGTGTCCCTGCACTCAGAGCGGGGGTCCGGAGGCAATGAGCCCAGGCACAGAGCTGTGGCCCAAAGCGGGGCTCCGCGGCACCCCTGAATGTATGGGCTTTTGGGGTCTCGGGCCGGTGGGGGGACTCAGTGTATTCTGGGCCCCCGCGAGAGAACCGTGGGGCCCGCGGAGATGGGGCCAGTGTCACCATGTCCGGGGCAGTGCCTTGTTAACAGGGAGCCCACCTCCAGATTTGTGGCCCGAAAGCGGGCTCCGCGACAGGGGCAAACGTGTGCAATTTGACCGCCGTTTCAGCTCGGGGCCTTGGGGGCCTTCTGAAAAAGGGAGTTGTTTCGGGCCCGTGCGAGAGAACCGTAAGGCGCGCAGTGGCGGGGCTGGTGTCCCTGCACTCAGAGCGGGGGTCCGGAGGCAATGAGCCCAGGCACAGAGCTGTGGCCCAAAGCGGGGCTCCGCGGCACCCCTGAATGTATGGGCTTTTGGGGTCTCGGGCCGGTGGGGGGACTCAGTGTAGTCTGGGCCCCCGCGAGAGAACCGTGGGGCCCAAGGAGATGGGGCCAGTGTCACCATGTCCGGGGCAGTGCCTTGTTAACAGGGAGCCCACCTCCAGATTTGTGGCCCGAAAGCGGGCTCCGCGACAGGGGCAAACGTGTGCAATTTGACCGCCGTTTCAGCTCGGGGCCTTGGGGGCCTTCTGAAAAAGGGAGTTGTTTCGGGCCCGTGCGAGAGAACCGTAAGGCGCGCAGTGGCGGGGCTGGTGTCCCTGCACTCAGAGCGGGGGTCCGGAGGCAATGAGCCCAGGCACAGAGCTGTGGCCCAAAGCGGGGCTCCGCGGCACCCCTGAATGTATGGGCTTTTGGGGTCTCGGGCCGTTGGGGGGACTCAGTGTTGTCTGGGCCCCCGCGAGAGAACCGTGGGGCCCGCAGAGATGGGGCCAGTGTCACCGTGTCCGGGGCAGTGCCTTGTTAACAGGGAGCCCGCCTCCAGACTTGTGGCCCGAAAGGGGGCTCCGCGACAGGGGCAAACGTGTGCAATTTGACCGCCGTTTCAGCTCGGGGCCTTGGGGGCCTTCTGAAAAAGGGAGTTGTTTCGGGCCCGTGCGAGAGAACCGTAAGGCGCGCAGTGGCGGGGCTGGTGTCCCTGCACTCAGAGCGGGGGTCCGGAGGCAATGAGCCCAGGCACAGAGCTGTGGCCCAAAGCGGGGCTCCGCGGCACCCCTGAATGTATGGGCTTTTGGGGTCTCGGGCCGGTGGGGGGACTCAGTGTATTCTGGGCCCCCGCGAGAGAACCGTGGGGCCCAAGGAGATGGGGCCAGTGTCACCGTGTCCGGGGCAGTGCCTTGTTACCAGCGAGCCCTCCTCCAGACTTGTGGCCCGAAAGTGGGCTCCGCGACAGGGGCAAACGTGTGCAATTTGACCGCCGTTTAAGCTCGGGGCCTTGGGGGCCTTCTGAAAGTGGAGGTGTTTCGGGCCCCTGCGAGAGAACCGTAAGGCGCGCAGCGGCGGGGCCGGTGTCCCTGCACTCAGAGCGGGGGTCCGGAGGCAATGAGCCCAGGCACAGAGCTGTGGCCCAAAGCGGGGCTCCGCGGCACCCCTGAATGTATGGGCTTTTGGGTCTCGGGCCGTTGGGGGGACTCAGTGTTGTCTGGGCCCCCGCAAGAGTACCGTGGGGCCCGCAGAGATGGAGCCAGTGTCACCGTGTCCGGGGCAGTGCCTTGTTAACAGGGAGCCCGCCTCCAGACTTGTGTCCCGAAAGGGGGCTCCGCGACAGGGGCAAACGTGTGCAATTTGACCGCCGTTTCAGCTCGGGGCCTTGGGGGCCTTCTGAAAAAGGGAGTTGTTTCGGGCCCGTGCGAGAGAACCGTAAGGCGCGCAGTGGCGGGGCCGGTGTCCCTGCACTCAGAGCGGGGGTCCGGAGGCAATGAGCCCAGGCACAGAGCTGTGGCCCAAAGCGGGGCTCCGCGGCACCCCTGAATGTATGGGCTTTTGGGGTCTCGGGCCGGTGGGGGGACTCAGTGTAGTCTGGGCCCCCGCGAGAGAACCGTGGGGCCCGCGGAGATGGGGCCAGTGTCACCATGTCCGGGGCAGTGCCTTGTTAACAGGGAGCCCACCTCCAGATTTGTGGCCCGAAAGCGGGCTCCGCGACAGGGGCAAACGTGTGCAATTTGACCGCCGTTTCAGCTCGGGGCCTTGGGGGCCTTCTGAAAAAGGGAGTTGTTTCGGGCCCGTGCGAGAGAACCGTAAGGCGCGCAGTGGCGGGGCTGGTGTCCCTGCACTCAGAGCGGGGGTCCGGAGGCAATGAGCCCAGGCACAGAGCTGTGGCCCAAAGCGGGGCTCCGCGGCACCCCTGAATGTATGGGCTTTTGGGGTCTCGGGCCGGTGGGGGGACTCAGTGTAGTCTGGGCCCCCGCGAGAGAACCGTGGGGCCCAAGGAGATGCGGCCAGTGTCACCATGTCCGGGGCAGTGCCTTGTTAACAGGGAGCCCTCCTACAGACTTGTGGCCCGAAAGTGGGCTCCGCGACAGGGGCAAACGTGTGCAATTTGACCGCCGTTTCAGCTCGGGGCCTTGGGGGCCTTCTGAAAGTGGAGGTTTTTCGGGCCCCTGCGAGAGAACCGTAAGGCGCGCAGCGGCGGGGCCAGTGTCCCTGCACTCAGAGCGGGGGTCCGGAGGCAATGAGCCCAGGCACAGAGCTGTGGCCCAAAGCGGGGCTCCGCGGCACCCCTGAATGTATGGGCTTTTGGGTCTCGGGCCGTTGGGGGGACTCAGTGTTGTCTGGGCCCCCGCGAGAGAACCGTGGGGCCCGCGGAGATGGGGCCAGTGTCACCGTGTCCGGGGCAGTGCCTTGTTAACAGGGAGCCTGCCTCCAGACTTGTGGCCCGAAAGGGGGCTCCGCGACAGGGGCAAACGTGTGCAATTTGACCGCCGTTTCAGCTCGGGGCCTTGGGGGCCTTCTGAAAAAGGGAGTTGTTTCGGGCCCGTGCGAGAGAACCGTAAGGCGCGCAGTGGCGGGGCCGGTGTCCCTGCACTCAGAGCGGGGGTCCGGAGGCAATGAGCCCAGGCACAGAGCTGTGGCCCAAAGCGGGGCTCCGCAGCACCCCTGAATGTATGGGCTTTTGGGGTCTCGGGCCGGTGGGGGGACTCAGTGTATTCTGGGCCCCCGCGAGAGAACCGTGGGGCCCGCGGAGATGGGGCCAGTGTCACCATGTCCGGGGCAGTGCCTTGTTAACAGGGAGCCCACCTCCAGATTTGTGGCCCGAAAGCGGGCTACGCGACAGGGGCAAACGTGTGCAATTTGACCGCCGTTTCAGCTCGGGGCCTTGGGGGCCTTCTGAAAAAGGGAGTTGTTTCGGGCCCGTGCGAGAGAACCGTAAGGCGCGCAGTGGCGGGGCTGGTGTCCCTGCACTCAGAGCGGGGGTCCGGAGGCAATGAGCCCAGGCACAGAGCTGTGGCCCAAAGCGGGGCTCCGCGGCACCCCTGAATGTATGGGCTTTTGGGGTCTCGGGCCGGTGGGGGGACTCAGTGTAGTCTGGGCCCCCGCGAGAGAACCGTGGGGCCCAAGGAGATGGGGCCAGTGTCACCATGTCCGGGGCAGTGCCTTGTTAACAGCGAGCCCACCTCCAGATTTGTGGCCCGAAAGCGGGCTCCGCGACAGGGGCAAACGTGGGCAATTTGACCGCCGTTTCAGCTCGGGGCCTTGGGGGCCTTCTGAAAAAGGGAGTTGTTTCGGGCCCGTGCGAGAGAACCGTAAGGCGCGCAGTGGCGGGGCCGGTGTCCCTGCACTCAGAGCGGGGGTCCGGAGGCAATGAGCCCAGGCACAGAGCTGTGGCCCAAAGCGGGGCTCCGCGGCACCCCTGAATGTATGGGCTTTTGGGGTCTCGGGCCGTTGGGGGGACTCAGTGTTGTCTGGGCCCCCGCGAGAGAACCGTGGGGCCCGCAGAGATGGGGCCAGTGTCACCGTGTCCGGGGCAGTGCCTTGTTAACAGGGAGCCCACCTCCAGACTTGTGGCCCGAAAGGGGGCTCCGCAACAGGGGAAAACGTGTGCAATTTGACCGCCGTTTAAGCTCGGGGCCTTGGGGGCCTTCTGAAAGTGGAGGTGTTTCGGGCCCCTGCGAGAGAATCGTAAGGCGCGCAGCGGCGTGGCCGGTGTCCCTGCACTCAGAGCGGGGTTCCGGAGGCAACGAGCCCAGGCACAGAGCTGTGGCCCAAAGCGGGGCTCCGCGGCACCCCTGAATGTATGGGCTTTTGGGTCTCGGGCCGTTGGGGGGACTCAGTGTTGTCTGGGCCCCCGCGAGAGAACCGTGGGGCCCGCGGAGATGGAGCCAGTGTCACCGTGTCCGGGGCAGTGCCTTGTTAACAGGGAGCCTGCCTCCAGACTTGTGGCCCGAAAGGGGGCTCCGGGACAGGGGCAAACGTGTGCAATTTGACCGCCGTTTCAGCTCGGGGCCTTGGGGGCCTTCTGAAAAAGGGAGTTGTTTCGGGCCCGTGCGAGAGAACCGTAAGGCGCGCAGTGGCGGGGCCGGTGTCCCTGCACTCAGAGCGGGGGTCCGGAGGCAATGAGCCCAGGCACAGAGCTGTGGCCCAAAGCGGGGCTCCGCGGCACCCCTGAATGTATGGGCTTTTGGGGTCTCGGGCCGGTGGGGGGACTCAGTGTATTCTGGGCCCCCGCGAGAGAACCGTGGGGCCCGTGGAGATGGGGCCAGTGTCACCATGTCCGGGGCAGTGCCTTGTTAACAGGGAGCCCACCTCCAGACTTGTGGCCCGAAAGGGGGCTCCGCGACAGGGGCAAACGTGTGCAATTTGACCGCCGTTTCAGCTCGGGGCCTTGGGGGCCTTCTGAAAAAGGGAGTTGTTTCGGGCCCGTGCGAGAGAACCGTAAGGCGCGCAGTGGCGGGGCTGGTGTCCCTGCACTCAGAGCGGGGGTCCGGAGGCAATGAGCCCAGGCACAGAGCTGTGGCCCAAAGCGGGGCTCCGCGGCACCCCTGAATGTATGGGCTTTTGGGGTCTCGGGCCGGTGGGGGGACTCAGTGTAGTCTGGGCCCCCGCGAGAGAACCGTGGGGCCCAAGGAGATGGGGCCAGTGTCACCATGTCCGGGGCAGTGCCTTTGTAAACAGAGAGCCCACCTCAGATTGTGGGCCCGAAAGCGGCATTTACAACCTACCCCCCCAGCCTCACACCAACCAGGCATTTAAAAAAAAAAAAAAAAAAAAATGTTTTTACAACCTACCCCCCCAGCCTCAGAACAACCAGGCATTTACAACCTACCCCCCAGCCTCACACCAACCAGGCATTTAAAAAAAAAGAAAAAAAAAGAATTTTTTTTACAACCTACCCCCCCAGCCTCACACCAACCAGGCATTTACAACCTACACCCCCAGCCTCACACCAACCAGGCATTTAAAAAAAAATTTTAAAAAAAGATTTTTTTTTTTACAACCTACCCCCCCAGCCTCACACCAACCAGGCATTTAAAAAAAAAAAAAAAAAAACTTTTTTTACAACCTACCCCCCCAGCCTCACACCAACCAGGCATTTACAACCTACCCCCCCAGCCTCACACCAACCAGGCATTTAAAAAAAAGAAAAAAAAGAAAATTTTTTTACAACCTACCCCCCCAGCCTCACACCAACCAGGTATTTACAACCTACCCCCCCAGCCTCACACCAACCAGGCATTTAAAAAAATAATAATAAATTTTTTTTTTTTTTACAACCTACCCCCCCAGCCTCACACCAACCAGGCATTTACAACCTACCCCCCCAGCCTCACACCAACCAG
Organism: Ilyophis sp. 1 JC-2022; assembly: GCA_022702515.1. Taxonomy (NCBI): domain Eukaryota; kingdom Metazoa; phylum Chordata; class Actinopteri; order Anguilliformes; family Synaphobranchidae; genus Ilyophis; species Ilyophis sp. 1 JC-2022. The sequence goes on along the minus strand of JAKUDI010000890.1, from coordinate 55,826 downwards.
GCATTTAAAAAAAAAAAAAAAAAAAAAATTTTTTTTTTTACAACCTACCCCCCCAGCCTCACACCAACCAGGCATTTACAACCTACCCCCCCAGCCTCACACCAACCAGGCATTTACAACCTACCCCCCAAGCCTCACACCAACCAGGCATTTACAACCTACCCCCCCAGCCTCACACCAACCAGGCATTTAAAAAAAAAGAAAAAAAAGAATTTTTTTTTACAACCTACCCCCCCAGCCTCACACCAACCAGGCATTTACAACCTACCCCCCCAGCCTCACACCAACCAGGCATTTAAAAAAAAAGAAAAAAAAGAAATTTTTTTACAACCTACCCCCCCAGCCTCACACCAACCAGGCATTTAAAAAAATAAAATAAAAAAAAAATTTTTTTTACAACCTACCCCCCAGCCTCACACCAACCAGGCATTTACAACCTACCCCCCCAGCCTCACACCAACCAGGTATTTAAAAAAAAAAAAATAAAAACAATTTTTTTACAACCTACCCCCCCAGCCTCACACCAACCAGGCATTTACAACCTACCCCCCCAGCCTCACACCAACCAGGCATTTACAACCTACCCCCCCAGCCTCACACCAACCAGGCATTTACAACCTACCCCCCCAGCCTCACACCAACCAGGCATTTACAACCTACCCCCCCAGCCTCACACCAACCAGGCATTTACAACCTACCCCCCCAGCCTCACACCAACCAGGCATTTACAACCTACCCCCCCAGCCTCACACCAACCAGGCATTTAAAAAAAAAAAAATGTAAAAAAACTTTTTTTACAACCTACCCCCCCAGCCTCACACCAACCAGGCATTTACAACCTACCCCCCCAGCCTCACACCAACCAGGCATTTACAACCTACCCCCCCAGCCTCACACCAACCAGGCATTTACAACCTACCCCCCCAGCCTCACACCAACCAGGCATTTACAACCTACCCCCCCAGCCTCACACCAACCAGGCATTTAAAAAAAAAAAAAAAAAAAAATTTTTTTTACAACCTACCCCCCCAGCCTCACACCAACCAGGCATTTACAACCTACCCCCCCAGCCTCACACCAACCAGGCATTTAAAAAAAAAAAATAAAAAACATTTTTTTACAACCTACCCCCCCAGCCTCACACCAACCAGGCATTTACAACCTACCCCCCCAGCCTCACACCAACCAGGCATTTAAAAAAAAAAAAAAAAAAATTTTTTTACAACCTACCCCCCCAGCCTCACACCAACCAGGCATTTACAACCTACCCCCCAGCCTCACACCAACCAGGCATTTAAAAAAAAAGAAAAAAAAGAATTTTTTTTTACAACCTACCCCCCCAGCCTCACACCAACCAGGCATTTACAAACTACCCCCCCAGCCTCACACCAACCAGGCATTTACAACCTACCCCCCAGCCTCACACCAACCAGGCATTTACAACCTACCCCCCAGCCTCACACCAACCAGGCATTTAAAAAAAAAAAAAAAATTTTTTTTTTTTACAACCTACCCCCCCAGCCTCACACCAACCAGGCATTTACAACCTACCCCCCCAGCCTCACACCAACCAGGCATTTTAAAAAAAATAATAAAATTTTTTTTTTTTTACAACCTACCCCCCCAGCCTCACACCAACCAGGCATTTACAACCTACCCCCCCAGCCTCACACCAACCAGGCATTTAAAAAAAAAAGAAAAAAAAATTTTTTTTACAACCTACCCCCCCAGCCTCACACCAACCAGGCATTTACAACCTACCCCCCCAGCCTCACACCAACCAGGCATTTAAAAAAAAAAAAAAAAAAAAATTTTTTTTACAACCTACCCCCCCAGCCTCACACCAACCAGGCATTTAAAAAAAAAAAAAAAAAGACAATTTTTTACAACCTACCCCCCCAGCCTCACACCAACCAGGCATTTACAACCTACCCCCCCAGCCTCACACCAACCAGGCATTTAAAAAAAAAGAAAAAAAAGATTTTTTTTTACAACCTACCCCCCCAGCCTCACACCAACCAGGCATTTACAACCTACCCCCCCAGCCTCACACCAACCAGGCATTTACAACCTACCCCCCCAGCCTCACACCAACCAGGCATTTAAAAAAAAAAAAAAAAATAAAAAAAATTTTTTTTTACAACCTACCCCCCCAGCCTCACACCAACCAGGCATTTACAACCTACCCCCCAGCCTCACACCAACCAGGCATTTAAAAAAAAAAAAGATAAAAAACAGGCATTTTTTTTTTAAATGCCTGGTTGGTGTGAGACTGGGGGGGTAGGTTGTAAAAATAAAATAAAAAATTTTTTTTTTTTTAAATGCCTGGTTGGTGTGAGGCTGGGGGGGTAGGTTGTAAATGCCTGGTTGGTGTGAGGCTGGGGGGGTAGGTTGTAAAAAAATTTTTTTTTTCTTTTTTTTTAAATGCCTGGTTGGTGTGAGGCTGGGGGGGTAGGTTGTAAATGCCTGGTTGGTGTGAGGGTGGGGGGGTAGGTTGGGTAGGTTGTAAAAAAAAATTTTTTTTATTTTTTTTTTTAAATGCCTGGTTGGTGTGAGGCTGGGGGGGTAGGTTGTAAATGCCTGGTTGGTGTGAGGCTGGGGGGGTAGGTTGTAAATGCCTGGTTGGTGTGAGGCTGGGGGGGTAGGTTGTAAATGCCTGGTTGGTGTGAGGCTGGGGGGGTAGGTTGTAAATGCCTGGTTGGTGTGAGGCTGGGGGGGTAGGTTGTAAATGCCTGGTTGGTGTGAGGCTGGGGGGGTAGGTTGTAAAAAAAGTTTTTTTATTTTTTTTTTTAAATGCCTGGTTGGTGTGAGGCTGGGGGGGTAGGTTGTAAAAAAAGTTTTTTTTTTTTTTTTTTTAAATGCCTGGTTGGTGTGAGGCTGGGGGGGTAGGTTGTAAATGCCTGGTTGGTGTGAGGCTGGGGGGGTAGGTTGTAAATGCCTGGTTGGTGTGAGGCTGGGGGGGTAGGTTGTAAATGCCTGGTTGGTGTGAGGCTGGGGGGGTAGGTTGTAAATGCCTGGTTGGTGTGAGGCTGGGGGGGTAGGTTGTAAATGCCTGGTTGGTGTGAGGCTGGGGGGGTAGGTTGTAAAAAAAAAAATTTTTTTTTTTTTTTTAAATGCCTGGTTGGTGTGAGGCTGGGGGGGTAGGTTGTAAATGCCTGGTTGGTGTGAGGCTGGGGGGGTAGGTTGTAAATGTCTGGTTGGTGTGAGGCTGGGGGGGTAGGTTGTAAAAAAAGTTTTTTTACATTTTTTTTTTTTAAATGCCTGGTTGGTGTGAGGCTGGGGGGGTAGGTTGTAAATGCCTGGTTGGTGTGAGGCTGGGGGGGTAGGTTGTAAATGCCTGGTTGGTGTGAGGCTGGGGGGGTAGGTTGTAAAAAAATTTTTTTTTTTTTTTTTTTTTTAAATGCCTGGTTGGTGTGAGGCTGGGGGGGTAGGTTGTAAATGCCTGGTTGGTGTGAGGCTGGGGGGGTAGGTTGTAAATGCCTGGTTGGTGTGAGGCTGGGGGGGTAGGTTGTAAATGCCTGGTTGGTGTGAGGCTGGGGGGGTAGGTTGTAAAAAAAATTTTTTTTATTTTTTTTTTTTTAAATGCCTGGTTGGTGTGAGGCTGGGGGGGTAGGTTGTAAAAAAATATTATTTTTTTTTAAATGCCTGGTTGGTGTGAGGCTGGGGGGGTAGGTTGTAAATGCCTGGTTGGTGTGAGGCTGGGGGGGTAGGTTGTAAAAAAAATTCTTTTTTTTCTTTTTTTTTAAATGCCTGGTTGGTGTGAGGCTGGGGGGGTAGGTTGTAAATGCCTGGTTGGTGTGAGGCTGGGGGGGTAGGTTGTAAAAAAAAAAATTTTTTTTTTTTTTTTAAATGCCTGGTTGGTGTGAGGCTGGGGGGGTAGGTTGTAAATGCCTGGTTGGTGTGAGGCTGGGGGGGTAGGTTGTAAATGCCTGGTTGGTGTGAGGCTGGGGGGGTAGGTTGTAAAAAAAAAAAATATTTTTTTTTTTTTTTTAAATGCCTGGTTGGTGTGAGGCTGGGGGGGTAGGTTGTAAATGCCTGGTTGGTGTGAGGCTGGGGGGGTAGGTTGTAAATGCCTGGTTGGTGTGAGGCTGGGGGGGTAGGTTGTAAATGCCTGGTTGGTGTGAGGCTGGGGGGGTAGGTTGTAAAAAAATTTTTTTTTTTTTTTTTTTAAATGCCTGGTTGGTGTGAGGCTGGGGGGGTAGGTTGTAAATGCCTGGTTGGTGTGAGGCTGGGGGGGTAGGTTGTAAATGCCTGGTTGGTGTGAGGCTGGGGGGGTAGGTTGTAAATGCCTGGTTGGTGTGAGGCTGGGGGGGTAGGTTGTAAATGCCTGGTTGGTGTGAGGCTGGGGGGGTAGGTTGTAAATGCCTGGTTGGTGTGAGGCTGGGGGGGTAGGTTGTAAATGCCTGGTTGGTGTGAGGCTGGGGGGGTAGGTTGTAAAAAAAGTTTTTTTTTTTTTTTTTTAAATGCCTGGTTGGTGTGAGGCTGGGGGGGTAGGTTGTAAATGCCTGGTTGGTGTGAGGCTGGGGGGGTAGGTTGTAAATGCCTGGTTGGTGTGAGGCTGGGGGGGTAGGTTGTAAATGCCTGGTTGGTGTGAGGCTGGGGGGGTAGGTTGTAAAAAAAATTCTTTTTTTTTTTTTTTTTAAATGCCTGGTTGGTGTGAGGCTGGGGGGGTAGGTTGTAAATGCCTGGTTGGTGTGAGGCTGGGGGGGTAGGTTGTAAATGCCTGGTTGGTGTGAGGCTGGGGGGGTAGGTTGTAAAAAAAAATGTTTTTTATTTTTTTTTTTTAAATGCCTGGTTGGTGTGAGGCTGGGGGGGTAGGTTGTAAATGCCTGGTTGGTGTGAGGCTGGGGGGGTAGGTTGTAAATGCCTGGTTGGTGTGAGGCTGGGGGGGTAGGTTGTAAATGCCTGGTTGGTGTGAGGCTGGGGGGGTAGGTTGTAAAAAAAGTTTTTTTTTTTTTTTTTTTAAATGCCTGGTTGGTGTGAGGCTGGGGGGGTAGGTTGTAAATGCCTGGTTGGTGTGAGGCTGGGGGGGTAGGTTGTAAATGCCTGGTTGGTGTGAGGCTGGGGGGGTAGGTTGTAAATGCCTGGTTGGTGTGAGGCTGGGGGGGTAGGTTGTAAATGCCTGGTTGGTGTGAGGCTGGGGGGGTAGGTTGTAAATGCCTGGTTGGTGTGAGGCTGGGGGGGTAGGTTGTAAATGCCTGGTTGGTGTGAGGCTGGGGGGGTAGGTTGTAAAAAAATTTTTTTTTTTTTTTTTTTTTTTAAATGCCTGGTTGGTGTGAGGCTGGGGGGGTAGGTTGTAAATGCCTGGTTGGTGTGAGGCTGGGGGGGTAGGTTGTAAATGCCTGGTTGGTGTGAGGCTGGGGGGGTAGGTTGTAAATGCCTGGTTGGTGTGAGGCTGGGGGGGTAGGTTGTAAAAAAAATTTTTTTTTTTTTTTTTTTTAAATGCCTGGTTGGTGTGAGGCTGGGGGGGTAGGTTGTAAATGCCTGGTTGGTGTGAGGCTGGGGGGGTAGGTTGTAAAAAAAATTCTTTTTTTTTTTTTTTTTTTAAATGCCTGGTTGGTGTGAGGCTGGGGGGGTAGGTTGTAAATGCCTGGTTGGTGTGAGGCTGGGGGGGTAGGTTGTAAATGCCTGGTTGGTGTGAGGCTGGGGGGGTAGGTTGTAAAAAAAAAAATTTTTTTTCTTTTTTTTTTTTAAATGCCTGGTTGGTGTGAGGCTGGGGGGGTAGGTTGTAAATGCCTGGTTGGTGTGAGGCTGGGGGGGTAGGTTGTAAATGCTGGTTGGTGTGAGGCTGGGGGGGTAGGTTGTAAAAACATTTTTTTTTTTTTTTTTAAATGCCTGGTTGGTGTGAGGCTGGGGGGGTAGGTTGTAAATGCCTGGTTGGTGTGAGGCTGGGGGGGTAGGTTGTAAATGCCTGGTTGGTGTGAGGCTGGGGGGGTAGGTTGTAAATGCCTGGTTGGTGTGAGGCTGGGGGGGTAGGTTGTAAAAAAAAAATTTTTTTTTTTTTTTTTTTAAATGCCTGGTTGGTGTGAGGCTGGGGGGGTAGGTTGTAAATGCCTGGTTGGTGTGAGGCTGGGGGGGTAGGTTGTAAATGCCTGGTTGGTGTGAGGCTGGGGGGGTAGGTTGTAAATGCCTGGTTGGTGTGAGGTTGGGGGGGTAGGTTGTAAAAAAAGTTTTTTTTTTTTTTTTTTTAAATGCCTGGTTGGTGTGAGGCTGGGGGGGTAGGTTGTAAATGCCTGGTTGGTGTGAGGCTGGGGGGGTAGGTTGTAAATGCCTGGTTGGTGTGAGGCTGGGGGGGTAGGTTGTAAAAAAATTTTTTTTTTTTTTTTTTTTTTAAATGCCTGGTTGGTGTGAGGCTGGGGGGGTAGGTTGTAAATGCCTGGTTGGTGTGAGGCTGGGGGGGTAGGTTGTAAATGCCTGGTTGGTGTGAGGCTGGGGGGGTAGGTTGTAAATGCCTGGTTGGTGTGAGGCTGGGGGGGTAGGTTGTAAAAAAAGTTTTTTTACATTTTTTTTTAAATGCCTGGTTGGTGTGAGGCTGGGGGGGTAGGTTGTAAATGCCTGGTTGGTGTGAGGCTGGGGGGGTAGGTTGTAAATGCCTGGTTGGTGTGAGGCTGGGGGGGTAGGTTGTAAAAAAAATTTTTTTTTTTTTTAAATGCCTGGTTGGTGTGAGGCTGGGGGGGTAGGTTGTAAATGCCTGGTTGGTGTGAGGCTGGGGGGGTAGGTTGTAAATGCCTGGTTGGTGTGAGGCTGGGGGGGTAGGTTGTAAATGCCTGGTTGGTGTGAGGCTGGGGGGGTAGGTTGTAAAAAAATTTTTTTTTTTTTTTTTTTAAATGCCTGGTTGGTGTGAGGCTGGGGGGGTAGGTTGTAAATGCCTGGTTGGTGTGAGGCTGGGGGGGTAGGTTGTAAATGCCTGGTTGGTGTGAGGCTGGGGGGGTAGGTTGTAAATGCCTGGTTGGTGTGAGGCTGGGGGGGTAGGTTGTAAATGCCTGGTTGGTGTGAGGCTGGGGGGGTAGGTTGTAAATGCCTGGTTGGTGTGAGGCTGGGGGGGTAGGTTGTAAATGCCTGGTTGGTGTGAGGCTGGGGGGGTAGGTTGTAAAAAAATTTTTTTTTTTTTTTTTTTAAATGCCTGGTTGGTGTGAGGCTGGGGGGGTAGGTTGTAAATGCCTGGTTGGTGTGAGGCTGGGGGGGTAGGTTGTAAATGCCTGGTTGGTGTGAGGCTGGGGGGGTAGGTTGTAAATGCCTGGTTGGTGTGAGGCTGGGGGGGTAGGTTGTAAAAAAAATTTTTTTTTTTTTTTTTTAAATGCCTGGTTGGTGTGAGGCTGGGGGGGTAGGTTGTAAATGCCTGGTTGGTGTGAGGCTGGGGGGGTAGGTTGTAAATGCCTGGTTGGTGTGAGGCTGGGGGGGTAGGTTGTAAAAAAAATTTATTTTTTTTTTTTTTTTTAAATGCCTGGTTGGTGTGAGGCTGGGGGGGTAGGTTGTAAATGCCTGGTTGGTGTGAGGCTGGGGGGGTAGGTTGTAAATGCCTGGTTGGTGTGAGGCTGGGGGGGTAGGTTGTAAATGCCTGGTTGGTGTGAGGCTGGGGGGGTAGGTTGTAAAAAAAATATTTTTTTTTTTTTTTAAATGCCTGGTTGGTGTGAGGCTGGGGGGGTAGGTTGTAAATGCCTGGTTGGTGTGAGGCTGGGGGGGTAGGTTGTAAATGCCTGGTTGGTGTGAGGCTGGGGGGGTAGGTTGTAAATGCCTGGTTGGTGTGAGGCTGGGGGGGTAGGTTGTAAATGCCTGGTTGGTGTGAGGCTGGGGGGGTAGGTTGTAAATGCCTGGTTGGTGTGAGGCTGGGGGGGTAGGTTGTAAATGCCTGGTTGGTGTGAGGCTGGGGGGTAGGTTGTAAATGCCTGGTTGGTGTGAGGCTGGGGGGGTAGGTTGTAAATGCCTGGTTGGTGTGAGGCTGGGGGGGTAGGTTGTAAATGCCTGGTTGGTGTGAGGCTGGGGGGGTAGGTTGTAAATGCCTGGTTGGTGTGAGGCTGGGGGGGTAGGTTGTAAAAAAAGTTTTTTTTTCTTTTTTTTTTTAAATGCCTGGTTGGTGTGAGGCTGGGGGGGTAGGTTGTAAATGCCTGGTTGGTGTGAGGCTGGGGGGGTAGGTTGTAAATGCCTGGTTGGTGTGAGGCTGGGGGGGTAGGTTGTAAATGCCTGGTTGGTGTGAGGCTGGGGGGGTAGGTTGTAAAAAAAATTCTTTTTTTTCTTTTTTTTTAAATGCCTGGTTGGTGTGAGGCTGGGGGGGTAGGTTGTAAATGCCTGGTTGGTGTGAGGCTGGGGGGGTAGGTTGTAAATGCCT
>JAKUDI010000890.1:0-42500 GCA_022702515.1 Ilyophis sp. 1 JC-2022 | reverse complement strand
AAATGCCTGGTTGGTGTGAGGCTGGGGGGGTAGGTTGTAAATGCCTGGTTGGTGTGAGGCTGGGGGGGTAGGTTGTAAATGCCTGGTTGGTGTGAGGCTGGGGGGGTAGGTTGTAAATGCCTGGTTGGTGTGAGGCTGGGGGGGTAGGTTGTAAAAAAAATTCTTTTTTTTCTTTTTTTTAAATGCCTGGTTGGTGTGAGGCTGGGGGGGTAGGTTGTAAATGCCTGGTTGGTGTGAGGCTGGGGGGGTAGGTTGTAAAAAAAAATTATTATTTTTTTTTTAAATGCCTGGTTGGTGTGAGGCTGGGGGGGTAGGTTGTAAATGCCTGGTTGGTGTGAGGCTGGGGGGGTAGGTTGTAAATGCCTGGTTGGTGTGAGGCTGGGGGGGTAGGTTGTAAAAAAAAAAATTATTATTATTTTTTTAAATGCCTGGTTGGTGTGAGGCTGGGGGGGTAGGTTGTAAATGCCTGGTTGGTGTGAGGCTGGGGGGGTAGGTTGTAAATGCCTGGTTGGTGTGAGGCTGGGGGGGTAGGTTGTAAAAAAAATTCTTTTTTTTCTTTTTTTTAAATGCCTGGTTGGTGTGAGGCTGGGGGGGTAGGTTGTAAATGCCTGGTTGGTGTGAGGCTGGGGGGGTAGGTTGTAAAAAAAATTCTTTTTTTTCTTTTTTTTTAAATGCCTGGTTGGTGTGAGGCTGGGGGGGTAGGTTGTAAATGCCTGGTTGGTGTGAGGCTGGGGGGGTAGGTTGTAAAAAAAATTCTTTTTTTTCTTTTTTTTTAAATGCCTGGTTGGTGTGAGGCTGGGGGGGTAGGTTGTAAATGCCTGGTTGGTGTGAGGCTGGGGGGGTAGGTTGTAAATAATGCAGATTATTATTTATTTTTTAATGCTGTGTGTAGGTTGTAAATAATGCAGAATTATAATTATTATTATTATTATTTTTTAAATGCCTGGTTGGTGTGAGGCTGGGGGGGTAGGTTGTAAAAACATTTTTTTTTTTTTTTTTTTTTAAATGCCTGGTTGGTGTGAGGCTGGGGGGGTAGGTTGTAAATGCCTGGTTGGTGTGAGGCTGGGGGGGTAGGTTGTAAATGCCTGGTTGGTGTGAGGCTGGGGGGGTAGGTTGTAAATGCCTGGTTGGTGTGAGGCTGGGGGGGTAGGTTGTAAATGCCTGGTTGGTGTGAGGCTGGGGGGGTAGGTTGTAAAAAAATTTTTTTTTTTTTTTTTTTAAATGCCTGGTTGGTGTGAGGCTGGGGGGGTAGGTTGTAAATGCCTGGTTGGTGTGAGGCTGGGGGGGTAGGTTGTAAATGCCTGGTTGGTGTGAGGCTGGGGGGGTAGGTTGTAAATGCCTGGTTGGTGTGAGGCTGGGGGGGTAGGTTGTAAATGCCTGGTTGGTGTGAGGCTGGGGGGGTAGGTTGTAAATGCCTGGTTGGTGTGAGGCTGGGGGGGTAGGTTGTAAAAAAAGTTTTTTTTTTTTTTTTTTAAATGCCTGGTTGGTGTGAGGCTGGGGGGGTAGGTTGTAAATGCCTGGTTGGTGTGAGGCTGGGGGGGTAGGTTGTAAAAAAAATTCTTTTTTTTCTTTTTTTTTAAATGCCTGGTTGGTGTGAGGCTGGGGGGGTAGGTTGTAAATGCCTGGTTGGTGTGAGGCTGGGGGGGTAGGTTGTAAAAAAAAAATTATTATTTTTTTTTTAAATGCCTGGTTGGTGTGAGGCTGGGGGGGTAGGTTGTAAATGCCTGGTTGGTGTGAGGCTGGGGGGGTAGGTTGTAAATGCCTGGTTGGTGTGAGGCTGGGGGGGTAGGTTGTAAAAAAAATTCTTTTTTTTCTTTTTTTTTTTAAATGCCTGGTTGGTGTGAGGCTGGGGGGGTAGGTTGTAAATGCCTGGTTGGTGTGAGGCTGGGGGGGTAGGTTGTAAAAAAAAATTATTATTTTTTTTTTAAATGCCTGGTTGGTGTGAGGCTGGGGGGGTAGGTTGTAAATGCCTGGTTGGTGTGAGGCTGGGGGGGTAGGTTGTAAATGCCTGGTTGGTGTGAGGCTGGGGGGGTAGGTTGTAAATGCCTGGTTGGTGTGAGGCTGGGGGGGTAGGTTGTAAAAAAAATTTTTTTTTCTTTTTTTTAAATGCCTGGTTGGTGTGAGGCTGGGGGGGTAGGTTGTAAATGCCTGGTTGGTGTGAGGCTGGGGGGGTAGGTTGTAAAAAAAAATTATTATTTTTTTTTTAAATGCCTGGTTGGTGTGAGGCTGGGGGGGTAGGTTGTAAATGCCTGGTTGGTGTGAGGCTGGGGGGGTAGGTTGTAAATGCCTGGTTGGTGTGAGGCTGGGGGGGTAGGTTGTAAAAAAAAAAAAAATTATTATTATTTTTTTAAATGCCTGGTTGGTGTGAGGCTGGGGGGGTAGGTTGTAAATGCCTGGTTGGTGTGAGGCTGGGGGGGTAGGTTGTAAATGCCTGGTTGGTGTGAGGCTGGGGGGGTAGGTTGTAAAAAAAATTCTTTTTTTTCTTTTTTTTAAATGCCTGGTTGGTGTGAGGCTGGGGGGGTAGGTTGTAAATGCCTGGTTGGTGTGAGGCTGGGGGGGTAGGTTGTAAAAAAAATTCTTTTTTTTCTTTTTTTTTAAATGCCTGGTTGGTGTGAGGCTGGGGGGGTAGGTTGTAAATGCCTGGTTGGTGTGAGGCTGGGGGGGTAGGTTGTAAAAAAAATTCTTTTTTTTCTTTTTTTTTAAATGCCTGGTTGGTGTGAGGCTGGGGGGGTAGGTTGTAAATGCCTGGTTGGTGTGAGGCTGGGGGGGTAGGTTGTAAATAATGCAGATTATTATTTATTTTTTAATGCTGTGTGTAGGTTGTAAATAATGCAGAATTATAATTATTATTATTATTATTTTTTAAATGCCTGGTTGGTGTGAGGCTGGGGGGGTAGGTTGTAAAAACATTTTTTTTTTTTTTTTTTTTAAATGCCTGGTTGGTGTGAGGCTGGGGGGGTAGGTTGTAAATGCCTGGTTGGTGTGAGGCTGGGGGGGTAGGTTGTAAAAGCCTGGTTGGTGTGAGGCTGGGGGGGTAGGTTGTAAATGCCTGGTTGGTGTGAGGCTGGGGGGGTAGGTTGTAAATGCCTGGTTGGTGTGAGGCTGGGGGGGTAGGTTGTAAAAAAAAAAAATTTATTATTTTTTTTTTTAAATGCCTGGTTGGTGTGAGGCTGGGGGGGTAGGTTGTAAATGCCTGGTTGGTGTGAGGCTGGGGGGGTAGGTTGTAAAAAAAATTCTTTTTTTTCTTTTTTTTTTAAATGCCTGGTTGGTGTGAGGCTGGGGGGGTAGGTTGTAAATGCCTGGTTGGTGTGAGGCTGGGGGGGTAGGTTGTAAATGCCTGGTTGGTGTGAGGCTGGGGGGGTAGGTTGTAAATGCCTGGTTGGTGTGAGGCTGGGGGGGTAGGTTGTAAATGCCTGGTTGGTGTGAGGCTGGGGGGGTAGGTTGTAAATGCCTGGTTGGTGTGAGGCTGGGGGGGTAGGTTGTAAAAAAAAATATTTTTTTTTTTTTTTTAAATGCCTGGTTGGTGTGAGGCTGGGGGGGTAGGTTGTAAATGCCTGGTTGGTGTGAGGCTGGGGGGGTAGGTTGTAAATGCCTGGTTGGTGTGAGGCTGGGGGGGTAGGTTGTAAAAAAAAAATTTATTATTATTTTTTTAAATGCCTGGTTGGTGTGAGGCTGGGGGGGTAGGTTGTAAATGCCTGGTTGGTGTGAGGCTGGGGGGGTAGGTTGTAAATGCCTGGTTGGTGTGAGGCTGGGGGGGTAGGTTGTAAATGCCTGGTTGGTGTGAGGCTGGGGGGGTAGGTTGTAAATGCCTGGTTGGTGTGAGGCTGGGGGGGTAGGTTGTAAATGCCTGGTTGGTGTGAGGCTGGGGGGGTAGGTTGTAAATGCCTGGTTGGTGTGAGGCTGGGGGGGTAGGTTGTAAATGCCTGGTTGGTGTGAGGCTGGGGGGGTAGGTTGTAAAAAAAAAATATTTTTTTTTTTTTTTTAAATGCCTGGTTGGTGTGAGGCTGGGGGGGTAGGTTGTAAATGCCTGGTTGGTGTGAGGCTGGGGGGGTAGGTTGTAAATGCCTGGTTGGTGTGAGGCTGGGGGGGTAGGTTGTAAAAAAAAAAAAATTTATTATTATTTTTTTAAATGCCTGGTTGGTGTGAGGCTGGGGGGGTAGGTTGTAAATGCCTGGTTGGTGTGAGGCTGGGGGGGTAGGTTGTAAATGCCTGGTTGGTGTGAGGCTGGGGGGGTAGGTTGTAAATGCCTGGTTGGTGTGAGGCTGGGGGGGTAGGTTGTAAATGCCTGGTTGGTGTGAGGCTGGGGGGGTAGGTTGTAAAATTTTTTATTTTTTTTAAATGCCTGGTTGGTGTGAGGCTGGGGGGGTAGGTTGTAAAAAAATATTTTTTTTTTTTATTTTTTTTTTAAATGCCTGGTTGGTGTGAGGCTGGGGGGGTAGGTTGTAAATGCCTGGTTGGTGTGAGGCTGGGGGGGTAGGTTGTAAAAAAATATTTATTTATTATTTTTTTTTTTTAAATGCCTGGTTGGTGTGAGGCTGGGGGGGTAGGTTGTAAATGCCTGGTTGGTGTGAGGCTGGGGGGGTAGGTTGTAAAAAAATGTCTTTTTTTTCTTTTTTTTAAATGCCTGGTTGGTGTGAGGCTGGGGGGGTAGGTTGTAAATGCCTGGTTGGTGTGAGGCTGGGGGGGTAGGTTGTAAAAAAAAAAAAATTATTATTTTTTTTTTTTAAATGCCTGGTTGGTGTGAGGCTGGGGGGGTAGGTTGTAAATGCCTGGTTGGTGTGAGGCTGGGGGGGTAGGTTGTAAATAATGCAGATTATTATTTATTTTTTAATGCTGTGTGTAGGTTGTCAATTTTTTAAATGCCTGGTTGGTGTGAGGCTGGGGGGGTAGGTTGTAAATGCCTGGTTGGTGTGAGGCTGGGGGGGTAGGTTGTAAAAAAAATTATTTTTTTTTTTTTTTAAATGCCTGGTTGGTGTGAGGCTGGGGGGGTAGGTTGTAAATGCCTGGTTGGTGTGAGGCTGGGGGGGTAGGTTGTAAATAATGCAGATTATTATTTATTTTTTAATGCTGTGTGTAGGTTGTAAATAATTTTTTAAATGCCTGGTTGGTGTGAGGCTGGGGGGGTAGGTTGTAAATGCCTGGTTGGTGTGAGGCTGGGGGGGTAGGTTGTAAAAAAATTTTTTTTTTTTTTTTTTTTTAAATGCCTGGTTGGTGTGAGGCTGGGGGGGTAGGTTGTAAATGCCTGGTTGGTGTGAGGCTGGGGGGGTAGGTTGTAAATGCCTGGTTGGTGTGAGGCTGGGGGGGTAGGTTGTAAATGCCTGGTTGGTGTGAGGCTGGGGGGGTAGGTTGTAAATGCCTGGTTGGTGTGAGGCTGGGGGGGTAGGTTGTAAAAAAAGTTTTTTTACATTTTTTTTTTTTTAAATGCCTGGTTGGTGTGAGGCTGGGGGGGTAGGTTGTAAATGCCTGGTTGGTGTGAGGCTGGGGGGGTAGGTTGTAAATGCCTGGTTGGTGTGAGGCTGGGGGGGTAGGTTGTAAATGCCTGGTTGGTGTGAGGCTGGGGGGGTAGGTTGTAAATGCCTGGTTGGTGTGAGGCTGGGGGGGTAGGTTGTAAATGCCTGGTTGGTGTGAGGCTGGGGGGGTAGGTTGTAAATGCCTGGTTGGTGTGAGGCTGGGGGGGTAGGTTGTAAATGCCTGGTTGGTGTGAGGCTGGGGGGGTAGGTTGTAAATGCCTGGTTGGTGTGAGGCTGGGGGGGTAGGTTGTAAAAACATTTTTTTTTTTTTTTTTTTTAAATGCCTGGTTGGTGTGAGGCTGGGGGGGTAGGTTGTAAATGCCTGGTTGGTGTGAGGCTGGGGGGGTAGGTTGTAAATGCCTGGTTGGTGTGAGGCTGGGGGGGTAGGTTGTAAATGCCTGGTTGGTGTGAGGCTGGGGGGGTAGGTTGTAAATGCCTGGTTGGTGTGAGGCTGGGGGGGTAGGTTGTAAAAAAAAAAATTCATTATTTTTTTTTTAAATGCCTGGTTGGTGTGAGGCTGGGGGGGTAGGTTGTAAATGCCTGGTTGGTGTGAGGCTGGGGGGGTAGGTTGTAAATGCCTGGTTGGTGTGAGGCTGGGGGGGTAGGTTGTAAATGCCTGGTTGGTGTGAGGCTGGGGGGGTAGGTTGTAAATGCCTGGTTGGTGTGAGGCTGGGGGGGTAGGTTGTAAATGCCTGGTTGGTGTGAGGCTGGGGGGGTAGGTTGTAAATGCCTGGTTGGTGTGAGGCTGGGGGGGTAGGTTGTAAATGCCTGGTTGGTGTGAGGCTGGGGGGGTAGGTTGTAAAAAAAATTTTTTTTTTTTTTAAATGCCTGGTTGGTGTGAGGCTGGGGGGGTAGGTTGTAAATGCCTGGTTGGTGTGAGGCTGGGGGGGTAGGTTGTAAATGCCTGGTTGGTGTGAGGCTGGGGGGGTAGGTTGTAAAAAAAATTCTTTTTTTTCTTTTTTTTTAAATGCCTGGTTGGTGTGAGGCTGGGGGGGTAGGTTGTAAATGCCTGGTTGGTGTGAGGCTGGGGGGGTAGGTTGTAAAAAAAATTCTTTTTTTTCTTTTTTTTTAAATGCCTGGTTGGTGTGAGGCTGGGGGGGTAGGTTGTAAATGCCTGGTTGGTGTGAGGCTGGGGGGGTAGGTTGTAAAAAAAATTCTTTTTTTTTTTTTTTTTTAAATGCCTGGTTGGTGTGAGGCTGGGGGGGTAGGTTGTAAATGCCTGGTTGGTGTGAGGCTGGGGGGGTAGGTTGTAAAAAAAATTCTTTTTTTTCTTTTTTTTTAAATGCCTGGTTGGTGTGAGGCTGGGGGGGTAGGTTGTAAATGCCTGGTTGGTGTGAGGCTGGGGGGGTAGGTTGTAAATGCCTGGTTGGTGTGAGGCTGGGGGGGTAGGTTGTAAATGTCTGGTTGGTGTGAGGCTGGGGGGGTAGGTTGTAAAAAAAGTTTTTTTACATTTTTTTTTTTTTAAATGCCTGGTTGGTGTGAGGCTGGGGGGGTAGGTTGTAAATGCCTGGTTGGTGTGAGGCTGGGGGGGTAGGTTGTAAATGCCTGGTTGGTGTGAGGCTGGGGGGGTAGGTTGTAAATGCCTGGTTGGTGTGAGGCTGGGGGGGTAGGTTGTAAAAAAAATTCTTTTTTTTCTTTTTTTTTAAATGCCTGGTTGGTGTGAGGCTGGGGGGGTAGGTTGTAAATGCCTGGTTGGTGTGAGGCTGGGGGGGTAGGTTGTAAAAAAAATTCTTTTTTTTCTTTTTTTTTAAATGCCTGGTTGGTGTGAGGCTGGGGGGGTAGGTTGTAAATGCCTGGTTGGTGTGAGGCTGGGGGGGTAGGTTGTAAAAAATTTCTTTTTTTTCTTTTTTTTTAAATGCCTGGTTGGTGTGAGGCTGGGGGGGTAGGTTGTAAATGCCTGGTTGGTGTGAGGCTGGGGGGGTAGGTTGTAAAAAAATTTCTTTTTTTTCTTTTTTTTTAAATGCCTGGTTGGTGTGAGGCTGGGGGGGTAGGTTGTAAATGCCTGGTTGGTGTGAGGCTGGGGGGGTAGGTTGTAAATGCCTGGTTGGTGTGAGGCTGGGGGGGTAGGTTGTAAATGCCTGGTTGGTGTGAGGCTGGGGGGGTAGGTTGTAAAAAAAGTTTTTTTACATTTTTTTTTTTAAATGCCTGGTTGGTGTGAGGCTGGGGGGGTAGGTTGTAAATGCCTGGTTGGTGTGAGGCTGGGGGGGTAGGTTGTAAAAAAATTTCTTTTTTTTCTTTTTTTTTAAATGCCTGGTTGGTGTGAGGCTGGGGGGGTAGGTTGTAAATGCCTGGTTGGTGTGAGGCTGGGGGGGTAGGTTGTAAATGCCTGGTTGGTGTGAGGCTGGGGGGGTAGGTTGTAAATGCCTGGTTGGTGTGAGGCTGGGGGGGTAGGTTGTAAAAAAAGTTTTTTTACATTTTTTTTTTTTAAATGCCTGGTTGGTGTGAGGCTGGGGGGGTAGGTTGTAAATGCCTGGTTGGTGTGAGGCTGGGGGGGTAGGTTGTAAATGCCTGGTTGGTGTGAGGCTGGGGGGGTAGGTTGTAAAAAAAGTTCTTTTTTTTTTTTTTTAAATGCCTGGTTGGTGTGAGGCTGGGGGGGTAGGTTGTAAATGCCTGGTTGGTGTGAGGCTGGGGGGGTAGGTTGTAAATGCCTGGTTGGTGTGAGGCTGGGGGGGTAGGTTGTAAATGCCTGGTTGGTGTGAGGCTGGGGGGGTAGGTTGTAAAAAAAGTTTTTTTTTTTTTTTTTTTAAATGCCTGGTTGGTGTGAGGCTGGGGGGGTAGGTTGTAAATGCCTGGTTGGTGTGAGGCTGGGGGGGTAGGTTGTAAAAAAAGTTTTTTTTTTTTTTTTTTTAAATGCCTGGTTGGTGTGAGGCTGGGGGGGTAGGTTGTAAATGCCTGGTTGGTGTGAGGCTGGGGGGGTAGGTTGTAAATGCCTGGTTGGTGTGAGGCTGGGGGGGTAGGTTGTAAATGTCTGGTTGGTGTGAGGCTGGGGGGGTAGGTTGTAAAAAAAGTTTTTTTACATTTTTTTTTTTTAAATGCCTGGTTGGTGTGAGGCTGGGGGGGTAGGTTGTAAATGCCTGGTTGGTGTGAGGCTGGGGGGGTAGGTTGTAAATGCCTGGTTGGTGTGAGGCTGGGGGGGTAGGTTGTAAAAAACAACTCCCTTTTTCAGAAGGCCCCCAAGGCCCCGAGCTGAAACGGCGGTCAAATTGCACACGTTTGCCCCTGTCGCGGAGCCCCCTTTCGGGCCACAAGTCTGGAGGCGGACTCCCTGTTAACAAGGCACTGCCCCGGACACGGTGACACTGGCCGCATCTCTGCGGGCCCCACGGTTCTCTCGCGGGGGCCCAGACAACACTGAGTCCCCCCACCGGCCCGAGACCCCAAAAGCCCATACATTCAGGGGTGCCGCGGAGCCCCGCTTTGGGCCACAGCTCTGTGCCTGGGCTCATTGCCTCTGGACC
This sequence comes from Ilyophis sp. 1 JC-2022, assembly GCA_022702515.1. Lineage (NCBI taxonomy): Eukaryota > Metazoa > Chordata > Actinopteri > Anguilliformes > Synaphobranchidae > Ilyophis > Ilyophis sp. 1 JC-2022. Next base: position 33,532 of record JAKUDI010000890.1, on the reverse strand, counting down.
CCCGCTCTGAGTGCAGGGATACCGGCCTCGCCGCTGCGCGCCTTACGTTTCTCTCGCACGGGCCCGAAACAACTCCCTTTTTCAGAAGGCCCCCAAGGCCCCGAGCTGAAACGGCGGTCAAATTGCACACGTTTGCCCCTGTCGCGGAGCCCCCTTTCGGGTCACAAGTCTGGAGGCGGGCTCCCTGTTAACAAGGCACTGCCCCGGACACGGTGACACTGGCCCCATCTCTGCGGGCCCCACGGTTCTCTCGCGGGGGCCCAGAATACACTGAGTCCCCCCACCGGCCCGAGACCCCAAAAGCCCATACATTCAGGGGTGCCGCGGAGCCCCGCTTTGGGCCACAGCTCTGTGCCTGGGCTCATTGCCTCCGGACCCCCGCTCTGAGTGCAGGGACACCAGCCCCGCCACTGCGCGCCTTACGGTTCTCTCGCACGGGCCCGAAACAACTCCCTTTTTCAGAAGGCCCCCAAGGCCCCGAGCTGAAACGGCGGTCAAATTGCACACGTTTGCCCCTGTTCCGGAGCCCCCTTTCGGGCCACAAGTCTGGAGGCGGGCTCCCTGTTAACAAGGCACTGCTCCGGACAGGGTGACACTGGCTACATCTCCGCGGGCCCCACGGTTCTCTCGCGGGGGCCCAGACAACACTGAGTCCCCCCAACGGCCCGAGACCCAAAAGCCCATACATTCAGGGGTGCCGCGGAGCCCCGCTTTGGGCCACAGCTCTGTGCCTGGGCTCATTGCCTCCGGACCCCCGCTCTGAGTGCAGGGACACCGGCCTCGCCGCTGCGCGCCTTACGGTTCTCTCGCACGGGCCCGAAACAACTCCCTTTTTCAGAAGGCCCCCAAGGCCCCGAGCTGAAACGGCGGTCAAATTGCACACGTTTGCCCCTGTCGCGGAGCCCCCTTTCGGGCCACAAGTCTGGAGGCGGGCTCCCTGTTAACAAGGCACTGCCCCGGACACGGTGACACTGGCCGCATCTCTGCGGGCCCCACGGTTCTCTCGCGGGGGCCCAGACAACACTGAGTCCCCCCACCGGCCCGAGACCCCAAAAGCCCATACATTCAGGGGTGCCGCGGAGCCCCGCTTTGGGCCACAGCTCTGTGCCTGGGCTCATTGCCTCCGGACCCCCGCTCTGAGTGCAGGGACACCGGCCTCGCCACTGCGCGCCTTACGGTTCTCTCGCACGGGCCCGAAACAACTCCCTTTTTCAGAAGGCCCCCAAGGCCCCGAGCTGAAACGGCGGTCAAATTGCACACGTTTGCCCCTGTCGCGGAGCCCCCTTTCGGGCCACAAGTCTGGAGGCGGGCTCCCTGTTAACAAGGCACTGCCCCGGACACGGTGACACTGGCCCCATCTCTGCGGGCCCCACGGTTCTCTCGCGGGGGCCCAGAATACACTGAGTCCCCCCACCGGCCCGAGACCCCAAAAGCCCATACATTCAGGGGTGCCGCGGAGCCCCGCTTTGGGCCACAGCTCTGTGCCTGGGCTCATTGCCTCCGGACCCCCGCTCTGAGTGCAGGGACACCAGCCCCGCCACTGCGCGCCTTACGGTTCTCTCGCACGGGCCCGAAACAACTCCCTTTTTCAGAAGGCCCCCAAGGCCCCGAGCTGAAACGGCGGTCAAATTGCACACGTTTGCCCCTGTCGCGGAGCCCCCTTTCGGGCCACAAGTCTGGAGGCGGGCTCCCTGTTAACAAGGCACTGCCCCGGACACGGTGACACTGGCCCCATCTCCGCGGGCCCCACGGTTCTCTCGCGGGGGCCCAGACAACACTGAGTCCCCCCAACGGCCCGAGACCCAAAAGCCCATACATTCAGGGGTGCCGCGGAGCCCCGCTTTGGGCCACAGCTCTGTGCCTGGGCTCATTGCCTCCGGACCCCCGCTCTGAGTGCAGGGACACCGGCCCCGCCACTGCGCGCCTTACGGTTCTCTCGCACGGGCCCGAAACAACTCCCTTTTTCAGAAGGCCCCCAAGGCCCCGAGCTGAAACGGCGGTCAAATTGCACACGTTTGCCCCTGTCGCGGAGCCCCCTTTCGGGCCACAAGTCTGGAGGCGGGCTCCCTGTTAACAAGGCACTGCCCCGGACACGGTGACACTGGCCCCATCTCTGCGGGCCCCACGGTTCTCTCGCGGGGGCCCAGACAACACTGAGTCCCCCCACCGGCCCGAGACCCCAAAAGCCCATACATTCAGGGGTGCCGCGGAGCCCCGCTTTGGGCCACAGCTCTGTGCCTGGGCTCATTGCCTCCGGACCCCCGCTCTGAGTGCAGGGACACCGGCCCCGCCACTGCGCGCCTTACGGTTCTCTCGCACGGGCCCGAAACAACTCCCTTTTTCAGAAGGCCCCCAAGGCCCCGAGCTGAAACGGCGGTCAAATTGCACACGTTTGCCCCTGTCGCGGAGCCCCCTTTCGGGCCACAAGTCTGGAGGCGGGCTCCCTGTTAACAAGGCACTGCCCCGGACACGGTGACACTGGCCCCATCTCTGCGGGCCCCACGGTTCTCTCGCGGGGGCCCAGAATACACTGAGTCCCCCCACCGGCCCGAGACCCCAAAAGCCCATACATTCAGGGGTGCCGCGGAGCCCCGCTTTGGGCCACAGCTCTGTGCCTGGGCTCATTGCCTCCGGACCCCCGCTCTGAGTGCAGGGACACTGGCCCCGCCACTGCGCGCCTTACGGTTCTCTCGCAGGGGCCCGAAACACCTCCACTTTCAGAAGGCCCCCAAGGCCCCGAGCTGAAACGGCGGTCAAATTGCACACGTTTGCCCCTGTCGCGGAGCCCACTTTCGGGCCACAAGTCTGGAGGAGGGCTCCCTGTTAACAAGGCACTGCCCCGGACATGGTGACACTGGCCCCATCTCCTTGGGCCCCACGGTTCTCTCGCGGGGGCCCAGACTACACTGAGTCCCCCCACCGGCCCGAGACCCCAAAAGCCCATACATTCAGGGGTGCCGCGGAGCCCCGCTTTGGGCCACAGCTCTGTGCCTGGGCTCATTGCCTCCGGACCCCCGCTCTGAGTGCAGGGACACCAGCCCCGCCACTGCGCGCCTTACGGTTCTCTCGCACGGGCCCGAAACAACTCCCTTTTTCAGAAGGCCCCCAAGGCCCCGAGCTGAAACGGCGGTCAAATTGCACACGTTTGCCCCTGTCGCGGAGCCCGCTTTCGGGCCACAAGTCTGGAGGTGGGCTCCCTGTTAACAAGGCACTGCCCCGGACACGGTGACACTGGCCCCATCTCCGCGGGCCCCACGGTTCTCTCGCGGGGGCCCAGACAACACTGAGTCCCCCCACCGGCCCGAGACCCCAAAAGCCCATACATTCAGGGGTGCCGCGGAGCCCCGCTTTGGGCCACAGCTCTGTGCCTGGGCTCATTGCCTCCGGACCCCCGCTCTGAGTGCAGGGACACCGGCCCCGCCACTGCGCGCCTTACGGTTCTCTCGCACGGGCCCGAAACAACTCCCTTTTTCAGAAGGCCCCCAAGGCCCCGAGCTGAAACGGCGGTCAAATTGCACACGTTTGCCCCTGTCGCGGAGCCCGCTTTCGGGCCACAAATCTGGAGGTGGGCTCCCTGTTAACAAGGCACTGCCCCGGACATGGTGACACTGGCCCCATCTCCGCGGGCCCCACGGTTCTCTCGCGGGGGCCCAGACTACACTGAGTCCCCCCACCGGCCCGAGACCCCAAAAGCCCATACATTCAGGGGTGCCGCGGAGCCCCGCTTTGGGCCACAGCTCTGTGCCTGGGCTCATTGCCTCCGGACCCCCGCTCTGAGTGCAGGGACACCGGCCCCGCCACTGCGCGCCTTACGGTTCTCTCGCACGGGCCCGAAACAACTCCCTTTTTCAGAAGGCCCCCAAGGCCCCGAGCTGAAACGGCGGTCAAATTGCACACGTTTGCCCCTGTCGCGGAGCCCCCTTTCGGGCCACAAGTCTGGAGGCGGGCTCCCTGTTAACAAGGCACTGCCCCGGACACGGTGACACTGGCTCCATCTCTGCGGGCCCCACGGTTCTCTCGCGGGGGCCCAGACAACACTGAGTCCCCCCACCGGCCCGAGACCCAAAAAGCCCATACATTCAGGGGTGCCGCGGAGCCCTGCTTTGGGCCACAGCTCTGTGCCTGGGCTCATTGCCTCCGGACCCCCGCTCTGAGTGCAGGGACACCAGCCCCGCCACTGCGCGCCTTACGGTTCTCTCGCACGGGCCCGAAACAACTCCCTTTTTCAGAAGGCCCCCAAGGCCCCGAGCTGAAACGGCGGTCAAATTGCACACGTTTGCCCCTGTCGCGGAGCCCCCTTTCGGGCCACAAGTCTGGAGGCGGGCTCCCTGTTAACAAGGCACTGCCCCGGACACGGTGACACTGGCCCCATCTCCGCGGGCCCCACGGTTCTCTCGCGGGGGCCCAGACAACACTGAGTCCCCCCAACGGCCCGAGACCCCAAAAGCCCATACATTCAGGGGTGCCGCGGAGCCCCGCTTTGGGCCACAGCTCTGTGCCTGGGCTCATTGCCTCCGGACCCCCGCTCTGAGTGCAGGGACACCGGCCCCGCCACTGCGCGCCTTACGGTTCTCTCGCACGGGCCCGAAACACCTCCACTTTCAGAAGGCCCCCAAGGCCCCGAGCTGAAACGGCGGTCAAATTGCACACGTTTGCCCCTGTCGCGGAGCCCCCTTTCGGGCCACAAGTCTGGAGGTGGGCTCCCTGTTAACAAGGCACTGCCCCGGACACGGTGACACTGGCCCCATCTCCGCGGGCCCCACGGTTCTCTCGCGGGGGCCCAGACAACACTGAGTCCCCCCACCGGCCCGAGACCCCAAAAGCCCATACATTCAGGGGTGCCGCGGAGCCCCGCTTTGGGCCACAGCTCTGTGCCTGGGCTCATTGCCTCCGGACCCCCGCTCTGAGTGCAGGGACACCAGCCCCGCCACTGCGCGCCTTACGGTTCTCTCGCACGGGCCCGAAACAACTCCCTTTTTCAGAAGGCCCCCAAGGCCCCGAGCTGAAACGGCGGTCAAATTGCACACGTTTGCCCCTGTTCCGGAGCCCCCTTTCAGGCCACAAGTCTGGAGGCGGGCTCCCTGTTAACAAGGCACTGCCCCGGACACGGTGACACTGGCTACATCTCCGCGGGCCCCACGGTTCTCTCGCGGGGGCCCAGACAACACTGAGTCCCCCCAACGGCCCGAGACCCAAAAGCCCATACATTCAGGGGTGCCGCGGAGCCCCGCTTTGGGCCACAGCTCTGTGCCTGGGCTCGTTGCCTCCGGACCCCCGCTCTGAGTGCAGGGACACCGGCCTCGCCGCTGCGCGCCTTACGATTCTCTCGCAGGGGCCCGAAACACCTCCACTTTCAGAAGGCCCCCAAGGCCCCGAGCTTAAACGGCGGTCAAATTGCACACGTTTTCCCCTGTCGCGGAGCCCCCTTTCCGGCCACAAGTCTGCAGGCAGGCTCCCTGTTAACAAGGCACTGCTCCGGACACGGTGACACTGGCTACATCTCCGCGGGCCCCACGGTTCTCTCGCGGTGGCCCAGACAACACTGAGTCCCCCCACCGGCCCGAGACGCCAAAAGCCCATACATTCAGGGGTGCCACGGAGCCCCGCTTTGGGCCACAGCTCTGTGCCTGGGCTCATTGCCTCCGGACCCCCGCTCTGAGTGCAGGGAAACCGGCCCCGCCACTGCGCGCCTTACGGTTCTCTCGCAGGGGCCCGAAACACCTCCACTTTCAGAAGGCCCCCAAGGCCCCGAGCTTAAACGGCGGTCAAATTGCACACGTTTTCCCCTGTCGCGGAGCCCACTTTCGGGCCACAAGTCTATAGGAGGGCTCCCTGTTAACAAGGCACTGCCCCGGACACGGTGACACTGGCTCCATCTCTGCGGGCCCCACGGTTCTCTCGCGGGGACCCAGACAACACTGAGTCCCCCCACCGGCCCGAGACCCCAAAAGCCCATACATTCAGGGGTGCCGCGGAGCCCCGCTTTGGGCCACAGCTCTGTGCCTGGGCTCATTGCCTCCGGACCCCCGCTCTGAGTGCAGGGACACTGGCCCCACCGCTGCCCGCCTTACGGTTCTCTCGCACGGGCCCGAAACAACTCCCTTTTTCAGAAGGCCCCCAAGGCCCCGAGCTGAAACGGCGGTGAAATTGCACATGTTTGACCCTGTCGCGTAGCCCGCTTTCGGGCCACAAATCTGGAGGCGGGCTCCCTGTTAACAAGGCACTGCCCCGGACACGGTGACACTGGCCCCATCTCTGCGGGCCCCACGGTTCTCTCGCGGGGGCCCAGACAACACTGAGTCCCCCCAACGGCCCGAGACCCCAAAATCCCATACATTCAGGGGTGCCGCGGAGTCCCGCTTTGGGCCACAGCTCTGTGCCTGGGCTCATTGCCTCCGGACCCCTGCTCTGAGTGCAGGGACACCGGCCCCGCCACTGCGCGCCTTACGGTTCTCTCGCACGGGCCCGAAACAACTCCCTTTTTCAGAAGGCCCCCAAGGCCCCGAGCTGAAACGGCGGTCAAATTGCCCACGTTTGCCCATGTCGCGGAGCCCGCTTTCGGGCCACAAATCTGGAGGTGGGCTCGCTGTTAACAAGGCACTGCCCCGGACATGGAGACACTGGCCCCATCTCCTTGGGCCCCACGGTTCTCTCGCGGGGGCCCAGACTACACTGAGTCCCCCCACCGGCCCGAGACCCCAAAAGCCCATACATTCAGGGGTGCCGCGGAGCCCCGCTTTGGGCCACAGCTCTGTGCCTGGGCTCATTGCCTCCGGACCCCCGCTCTGAGTGCAGGGACACCAGCCCCGCCACTGCGCGCCTTACGGTTCTCTCGCACGGGCCCGAAACAACTCCCTTTTTCAGAAGGCCCCCAAGGCCCCGAGCTGAAACGGCGGTCAAATTGCCCACGTTTGCCCCTGTCGCGGAGCCCGCTTTCGGGCCACAAATTTGGAGGTGGGCTCGTTGTTAACAAGGCACTGCTCCGGACATGGTGACACTGGCCCCATCTCCTTGGGCCCCACGGTTCTCTCGCGGGGGCCCAGACTACACTGAGTCCCCCCACCGGCCCGAGACCCCAAAAGCCCATACATTCAGGGGTGCCGCGGAGCCCCGCTTTGGGCCACAGCTCTGTGCCTGGGCTCATTGCCTCCGGACCCCCGCTCTGAGTGCAGGGACACCGGCCCCGCCACTGCGCGCCTTACGATTCTCTCGCAGGGGCCCGAAACACCTCCACTTTCAGAAGGCCCCCAAGGCCCCGAGCTTAAACGGCGGTCAAATTGCACACGTTTTCCCCTGTCGCGGAGCCCCCTTTCGGGCCACAAGTCTGCAGGCGGGCTCCCTGTTAACAAGGCACTGCCCCGGACACAGAGACACTGGCCCCATCTCCGCGGGCCCCACGGTTCTCTCGCGGGGGCCCAGACAACACTGAGTCCCCCCACCGGCCCGAGACGCCAAAAGCCCATACATTCAGGGGTGCCGCGGAGCCCCGCTTTGGGCCACAGCTCTGTGCCTGGGCTCATTGCCTCCGGACCCCCGCTCTGAGTGCAGGGAAACCGGCCCCGCCACTGCGCGCCTTACGGTTCTCTCGCAGGGGCCCGAAACACCTCCACTTTCAGAAGGCCCCCAAGGCCCCGAGCTTAAACGGCGGTCAAATTGCACACGTTTGCCCCTGTCGCGGAGCCCACTTTCGGGCCACAAGTCTGGAGGAGGGCTCGCTGGTAACAAGGCACTGCCCCGGACACGGTGACACTGGCCCCATCTCCTTGGGCCCCACGGTTCTCTTGCGGGGGCCCAGAATACACTGAGTCCCCCCACCGGCCCGAGACCCAAAAAGCCCATACATTCAGGGGTGCCGCGGAGCCCTGCTTTGGGCCACAGCTCTGTGCCTGGGCTCATTGCCTCCGGACCCCCGCTCTGAGTGCAGGGACACCAGCCCCGCCACTGCGCGCCTTACGGTTCTCTCGCACGGGCCCGAAACAACTCCCTTTTTCAGAAGGCCCCCAAGGCCCCGAGCTGAAACGGCGGTCAAATTGCACACGTTTGCCCCTGTTGCGGAGCCCCCTTTCGGGCCACAAGTCTGGAGGCGGGCTCCCTGTTAACAAGGCACTGCCCCGGACACGGTGACACTGGCCCCATCTCTGTGGGCCCCACGGTTCTCTCGCGGGGGCCCAGACAACACTGAGTCCCCCCAACGGCCCGAGACCCCAAAAGCCCATACATTCAGGGGTGCCGCGGAGCCCCGCTTTGGGCCACAGCTCTGTGCCTGGGCTCATTGCCTCCGGACCCCCGCTCTGAGTGCAGGGACACCAGCCCCGCCACTGCGCGCCTTACGGTTCTCTCGCACGGGCCCGAAACAACTCCCTTTTTCAGAAGGCCCCCAAGGCCCCGAGCTGAAACGGCGGTCAAATTGCACACGTTTGCCCCTGTTCCGGAGCCCCCTTTCAGGCCACAAGTCTGGAGGCGGGCTCCCTGTTAACAAGGCACTGCTCCGGACACGGTGACACTGGCTACATCTCCGCGGGCCCCACGGTTCTCTCGCGGGGGCCCAGACAACACTGAGTCCCCCCAACGGCCCGAGACCCAAAAGCCCATACATTCAGGGGTGCCGCGGAGCCCCGCTTTGGGCCACAGCTCTGTGCCTGGGCTCGTTGCCTCCGGACCCCCGCTCTGAGTGCAGGGACACCGGCCTCGCCGCTGCGCGCCTTACGATTCTCTCGCAGGGGCCCGAAACACCTCCACTTTCAGAAGGCCCCCAAGGCCCCGAGCTTAAACGGCGGTCAAATTGCACACGTTTTCCCCTGTCGCGGAGCCCCCTTTCCGGCCACAAGTCTGCAGGCAGGCTCCCTGTTAACAAGGCACTGCTCCGGACACGGTGACACTGGCTACATCTCCGCGGGCCCCACGGTTCTCTCGCGGTGGCCCAGACAACACTGAGTCCCCCCACCGGCCCGAGACGCCAAAAGCCCATACATTCAGGGGTGCCACGGAGCCCCGCTTTGGGCCACAGCTCTGTGCCTGGGCTCATTGCCTCCGGACCCCCGCTCTGAGTGCAGGGACACCAGCCCCGCCACTGCGCGCCTTACGGTTCTCTCGCACGGGCCCGAAACAACTCCCTTTTTCAGAAGGCCCCCAAGGCCCCGAGCTGAAACGGCGGTCAAATTGCACACGTTTGCCCCTGTCGCGGAGCCCCCTTTCGGGCCACAAGTCTGGAGGCGGGCTCCCTGTTAACAAGGCACTGCCCCGGACACGGTGACACTGGCCACATCTCTGCGGGCCCCACGGTTCTCTCGCGGGGGCCCAGACAACACTGAGTCCCCCCACCGGCCCGAGACCCCAAAAGCCCATACATTCAGGGGTGCCGCGGAGCCCCGCTTTGGGCCACAGCTCTGTGCCTGGGCTCATTGCCTCCGGACCCCCGCTCTGAGTGCAGGGACACCGGCCCCGCCACTGCGCGCCTTACGGTTCTCTCGCACGGGCCCGAAACAACTCACTTTTTCAGAAGGCCCCCAAGGCCCCGAGCTGAAACGGCGGTCAAATTGCCCACGTTTGCCCCTGTCGCGGAGCCCGCTTTCGGGCCACAAGTCTGGAGGCGGGCTCCCTGTTAACAAGGCACTGCCCCGGACACGGTGACACTGGCCCCATCTCTGCGGGCCCCACGGTTCTCTCGCGGGGGCCCAGACAACACTGAGTCCCCCCACCGGCCCGAGACCCCAAAAGCCCATACATTCAGGGGTGCCGCGGAGCCCCGCTTTGGGCCACAGCTCTGTGCCTGGGCTCATTGCCTCCGGACCCCCGCTCTGAGTGCAGGGACACCGGCCCCGCCACTGCGCGCCTTACGGTTCTCTCGCACGGGCCCGAAACAACTCCCTTTTTCAGAAGGCCCCCAAGGCCCCGAGCTGAAACGGCGGTCAAATTGCACACGTTTGCCCCTGTCGCGGAGCCCGCTTTCGGGCCACAAGTCTGGAGGTGGGCTCCCTGTTAACAAGGCACTGCCCCGGACACGGTGACACTGGCCCCATCTCCGCGGGCCCCACGGTTCTCTCGCGGGGGCCCAGACAACACTGAGTCCCCCCACCGGCCCGAGACCCCAAAAGCCCATACATTCAGGGGTGCCGCGGAGCCCCGCTTTGGGCCACAGCTCTGTGCCTGGGCTCATTGCCTCCGGACCCCCGCTCTGAGTGCAGGGACACCGGCCCCGCCGCTGCGCGCCTTACGGTTCTCTCGCACGGGCCCGAAACAACTCCCTTTTTCGGAAGGCCCCCAAGGCCCCGAGCTGAAACGGCGGTCAAATTGCACACGTTTGCCCCTGTCGCGGAGCCCCCTTTCGGGCCACAAGTCTGGAGGTGGGCTCCCTGTTAACAAGGCACTGCCCCGGACACGGTGACACTGGCCCCATCTCCGCTGGCCCCACGGTTCTCTCGCGGGGGCCCAGACAACACTGAGTCCCCCCACCGGCCCGAGACCCCAAAAGCCCATACATTCAGGGGTGCCGCGGAGCCCCGCTTTGGGCCACAGCTCTGTGCCTGGGCTCATTGCCTCCGGACCCCCGCTCTGAGTGCAGGGACACCGGCCCCGCCACTGCGCGCCTTACGGTTCTCTCGCACGGGCCCGAAACAACTCCCTTTTTCAGAAGGCCCCCAAGGCCCCGAGCTGAAACGGCGGTCAAATTGCACACGTTTGCCCCTGTCGCGGAGCCCCCTTTCGGGCCACAAGTCTGGAGGCGGGCTCCCTGTTAACAAGGCACTGCCCCGGACACGGTGACACTGGCCCCATCTCTGCGGGCCCCACGGTTCTCTCGCGGGGGCCCAGACAACACTGAGTCCCCCCACCGGCCCGAGACCCCAAAAGCCCATACATTCAGGGGTGCCGCGGAGCCCCGCTTTGGGCCACAGCTCTGTGCCTGGGCTCATTGCCTCCGGACCCCCGCTCTGAGTGCAGGGACACCGGCCCCGCCACTGCGCGCCTTACGGTTCTCTCGCACGGGCCCGAAACAACTCCCTTTTTCAGAAGGCCCCCAAGGCCCCGAGCTGAAACGGCGGTCAAATTGCACACGTTTGCCCCTGTCGCGGAGCCCCCTTTCGGGCCACAAGTCTGGAGGCGGGCTCCCTGTTAACAAGGCACTGCCCCGGACACGGTGACACTGGCCCCATCTCTGCGGGCCCCACGGTTCTCTCGCGGGGGCCCAGACAACACTGAGTCCCCCCAACGGCCCGAGACCCCAAAAGCCCATACATTCAGGGGTGCCGCGGAGCCCCGCTTTGGGCCACAGCTCTGTGCCTGGGCTCATTGCCTCCGGACCCCCGCTCTGAGTGCAGGGACACCGGCCCCGCCACTGCGCGCCTTACGGTTCTCTCGCACGGGCCCGAAACAACTCCCTTTTTCAGAAGGCCCCCAAGGCCCCGAGCTGAAACGGCGGTCAAATTGCACACGTTTGCCCCTGTCGCGGAGCCCGCTTTCGGGCCACAAATCTGGAGGTGGGCTCCCTGTTAACAAGGCACTGCCCCGGACATGGTGACACTGGCCCCATCTCCGCGGGCCCCACGGTTCTCTCGCGGGGGCCCAGACTACACTGAGTCCCCCCACCGGCCCGAGACCCCAAAAGCCCATACATTCAGGGGTGCCGCGGAGCCCCGCTTTGGGCCACAGCTCTGTGCCTGGGCTCATTGCCTCCGGACCCCCGCTCTGAGTGCAGGGACACCGGCCCCGCCACTGCGCGCCTTACGGTTCTCTCGCACGGGCCCGAAACAACTCCCTTTTTCAGAAGGCCCCCAAGGCCCCGAGCTGAAACGGCGGTCAAATTGCACACGTTTGCCCCTGTCGCGGAGCCCCCTTTCGGGCCACAAGTCTGGAGGCGGGCTCCCTGTTAACAAGGCACTGCCCCGGACACGGTGACACTGGCCCCATCTCTGCGGGCCCCACGGTTCTCTCGCGGGGGCCCAGACAACACTGAGTCCCCCCAACGGCCCGAGACCCAAAATCCCATACATTCAGGGGTGCCGCGGAGTCCCGCTTTGGGCCACAGCTCTGTGCCTGGGCTCATTGCCTCCGGACCCCCGCTCTGAGTGCAGGGACACCGGCCCCGCCGCTGCGCGCCTTACGGTTCTCTCGCAGGGGCCCGAAACACCTCCACTTTCAGAAGGCCCCCAAGGCCCCGAGCTTAAACGGCGGTCAAATTGCACACGTTTTCCCCTGTCGCGGAGCCCCCTTTCGGGCCACAAGTCTACAGGCGGGCTCCCTGTTAACAAGGCACTGCCCCGGACACGGTGACACTGGCCCCATCTCCGCGGGCCCCACGGTTCTCTCGCGGGGGCCCAGACAACACTGAGTCCCCCCACCGGCCCGAGACCCCAAAAGCCCATACATTCAGGGGTGCCGCGGAGCCCCGCTTTGGGCCACAGCTCTGTGCCTGGGCTCATTGCCTCCGGACCCCCGCTCTGAGTGCAGGGACACCGGCCCCGCCACTGCGCGCCTTACGGTTCTCTCGCACGGGCCCGAAACAACTCCCTTTTTCAGAAGGCCCCCAAGGCCCCGAGCTGAAACGGCGGTCAAATTGCACACGTTTGCCCCTGTCGCGGAGCCCGCTTTCGGGCCACAAGTCTGGAGGTGGGCTCCCTGTTAACAAGGCACTGCCCCGGACACGGTGACACTGGCCCCATCTCCGCGGGCCCCACGGTTCTCTCGCGGGGGCCCAGACTACACTGAGTCCCCCCACCGGCCCGAGACCCCAAAAGCCCATACATTCAGGGGTGCCGCGGAGCCCCGCTTTGGGCCACAGCTCTGTGCCTGGGCTCATTGCCTCCGGACCCCCGCTCTGAGTGCAGGGACACCGGCCCCGCCACTGCGCGCCTTACGGTTCTCTCGCACGGGCCCGAAACAACTCCCTTTTTCAGAAGGCCCCCAAGGCCCCGAGCTGAAACGGCGGTCAAATTGCACACGTTTGCCCCTGTCGCGGAGCCCCCTTTCGGGCCACAAGTCTGGAGGCGGGCTCCCTGTTAACAAGGCACTGCCCCGGACACGGTGACACTGGCCCCATCTCTGCGGGCCCCACGGTTCTCTCGCGGGGGCCCAGACAACACTGAGTCCCCCCAACGGCCCGAGACCCAAAATCCCATACATTCAGGGGTGCCGCGGAGTCCCGCTTTGGGCCACAGCTCTGTGCCTGGGCTCATTGCCTCCGGACCCCCGCTCTGAGTGCAGGGACACCGGCCCCGCCACTGCGCGCCTTACGATTCTCTCGCAGGGGCCCGAAACACCTCCACTTTCAGAAGGCCCCCAAGGCCCCGAGCTTAAACGGCGGTCAAATTGCACACGTTTTCCCCTGTCGCGGAGCCCCCTTTCGGGCCACAAGTCTACAGGCGGGCTCCCTGTTAACAAGGCACTGCCCCGGACACGGTGACACTGGCCCCATCTCCGCGGGCCCCACGGTTCTCTCGCGGGGGCCCAGACAACACTGAGTCCCCCCACCGGCCCGAGACGCCAAAAGCCCATACATTCAGGGGTGCCGCGGAGCCCCGCTTTGGGCCACAGCTCTGTGCCTGGGCTCATTGCCTCCGGACCCCCGCTCTGAGTGCAGGGAAACCGGCCCCGCCACTGCGCGCCTTACGGTTCTCTCGCAGGGGCCCGAAACACCTCCACTTTCAGAAGGCCCCCAAGGCCCCGAGCTTAAACGGCGGTCAAATTGCACACGTTTGCCCCTGTCGCGGAGCCCACTTTCGGGCCACAAGTCTGGAGGAGGGCTCCCTGTTAACAAGGCACTGCCCCGGACACGGTGACACTGGCCCCATCTCCTTGGGCCCCACGGTTCTCTCGCGGGGGCCCAGAATACACTGAGTCCCCCCACCGGCCCGAGACCCAAAAGCCCATACATTCAGGGGTGCCGCGGAGCCCCGCTTTGGGCCACAGCTCTGTGCCTGGGCTCATTGCCTCCGGACCCCCGCTCTGAGTGCAGGGACACCAGCCCCGCCACTGCGCGCCTTACGGTTCTCTCGCACGGGCCCGAAACAACTCCCTTTTTCAGAAGGCCCCCAAGGCCCCGAGCTGAAACGGCGGTCAAATTGCACACGTTTGCCCCTGTCGCGGAGCCCCCTTTCGGGCCACAAGTCTGGAGGCGGGCTCCCTGTTAACAAGGCACTGCCCCGGACACGGTGACACTGGCCCCATCTCTGCGGGCCCCACGGTTCTCTCGCGGGGGCCCAGACAACACTGAGTCCCCCCAACGGCCCGAGACCCCAAAAGCCCATACATTCAGGGGTGCCGCGGAGCCCCGCTTTGGGCCACAGCTCTGTGCCTGGGCTCATTGCCTCCGGACCCCCGCTCTGAGTGCAGGGACACCGGCCCCGCCACTGCGCGCCTTACGGTTCTCTCGCACGGGCCCGAAACAACTCCCTTTTTCAGAAGGCCCCCAAGGCCCCGAGCTGAAACGGCGGTCAAATTGCACACGTTTGCCCCTGTCGCGGAGCCCCCTTTCGGGCCACAAGTCTGGAGGCGGGCTCCCTGTTAACAAGGCACTGCTCCGGACACGGTGACACTGGCTACATCTCCGCGGGCCCCACGGTTCTCTCGCGGGGGCCCAGACAACACTGAGTCCCCCCAACGGCCCGAGACCCAAAAGCCCATACATTCAGGGGTGCCGCGGAGCCCCGCTTTGGGCCACAGCTCTGTGCCTGGGCTCATTGCCTCCGGACCCCCGCTCTGAGTGCAGGGACACCGGCCCCGCCACTGCGCGCCTTACGGTTCTCTCGCACGGGCCCGAAACAACTCCCTTTTTCAGAAGGCCCCCAAGGCCCCGAGCTGAAACGGCGGTCAAATTGCACACGTTTGCCCCTGTCGCGGAGCCCCCTTTCGGGCCACAAGTCTGGAGGCAGGCTCCCTGTTAACAAGGCACTGCCCCGGACACGGTGACACTGGCTACATCTCCGCGGGCCCCACGGTTCTCTCGCGGGGGCCCAGACAACACTGAGTCCCCCCACCGGCCCGAGACCCCAAAAGCCCATACATTCAGGGGTGCCGCGGAGCCCCGCTTTGGGCCACAGCTCTGTGCCTGGGCTCATTGCCTCCGGACCCCCGCTCTGAGTGCAGGGACACCGGCCCCGCCACTGCGCGCCTTACGGTTCTCTCGCACGGGCCCGAAACAACTCCCTTTTTCAGAAGGCCCCCAAGGCCCCGAGCTGAAACGGCGGTCAAATTGCACACGTTTGCCCCTGTCGCGGAGCCCCCTTTCGGGCCACAAGTCTGGAGGCGGGCTCCCTGTTAACAAGGCACTGCCCGGACACGGTGACACTGGCCCCATCTCCGCGGGCCCCACGGTTCTCTCGCGGGGGCCCAGACAACACTGAGTCCCCCCAACGGCCCGAGACCCCAAAAGCCCATACATTCAGGGGTGCCGCGGAGCCCCGCTTTGGGCCACAGCTCTGTGCCTGGGCTCATTGCCTCCGGACCCCCGCTCTGAGTGCAGGGACACGCGCGTGTGTGCGTGTTCTATCTCTTTTTCCTCTCCTCCGTTGTTTTTTTTTTTTTTTTTTTTTTTTTTGTTTTTTTTTTTTTTTACCCCTTTTTATTTTTTTGGTTTTGTTGTTTTTGTTTTGTTTTTTTTTTTGTTTTTTGGTTTTTTTTTTGTTTTTTTTTTTTTTTTTTTTTTTTTTTTTTTTATTTTTTTTTTTTTTTTTTTGTTTTTTTTTTTTTACCCCCCCTCACCCCTAAACCCCTTTTTTTTTTTTTTTTTATCTTTTTTTGTTTTTTTTTTTTTTTTTTACTTTGTTTGAGAGAGATCACGCACACACGCGCGTTTCCCTGCACTCAGAGTGGGGGTCCGGAGGCAATGAGCCAGGCACAGAGCTGTTTGTGGCCCAAAGCGGGGCTCCGCTGGCACCCCTGAATGTATGGCTTTTGGCGGTCTCGGGCGGTGGGGGAATCAGTTGTTTCTGGGCCCCCCGCGGAGGAACCGTTTGGGGCCGCGGAAGATGGGGCCAGTGTCTCTGTGTCCGGGGCAGTGCCTTGTTAACAGGAGCCCGCTGCTGACTTGTGGCCCGAAAGGGGCTCGCGGACAGGGGGAAACGTGTGGGTGGGTGCGGTGTGCCATTTGACCGCCCGTCCGTTTTATGCTCGGGCCTTGGGGGACTCTGAAAGTGGAGGTTGTTTGGGCCCCTGCGAGGAGAATCGTAAGGCGCGCAGTGGCTGGGGGGCCGGTTTTGTCCCTGCACTCAGAGCGGGGGTCGGGTGTCCGGAAGGCCAAGGAGCCAGCAGGCACAGAGCTTTTGGATGTGGCCCAAAGCGGGGTCTCCGACGGCACCCCTTGAATGTATGGGCTTTTGGGGTTCTCGGGGCCGGTGGGGCTGGGGACTCAGTGTAGTCTGGGCCCCGCGATGAGAACCATTGGGGCCAAGGAGATGCGGCCGTGTCACCATGTCCGGAGCAGTGCCTTGTTATAAAAAAAAAAAAAAAAACGAGCCACCTCCCAAAATTTTTGGCCCGAAAGCGGGCTCCGCGGACGGGGCAAACGTGTGCAATTTGACAGCGGTTTCAGATTGGGGGCTTGGGGGCGTTCTGTATAAGGGATTTGTTTCGGGCCCGTGCGAGAGAACCGTAAGGCGCGCAGAGGCGGGGCTGGTGTCCCTGCACTCAGGCGAGGGTGTCCGGAGGGCATTGAGCCCAGGCACAGAGCTGTGGCCAAAGCTGGGGCTCGCGCGGCACCCCTGAATTGTTTGGGCTTTTGGGGTCTCGGGCCGGTTGGGGTGGGGGGAACTCAAGTGTTGTCTGGGTCCCAGCGACTGAGAACCGTGGTGGCCCGCAGAGGATGGAGCCTGTGGTCACCGTGTCGAAGGCAGTGCCTTGTTTAACAGGGAGCCCTCCTATGATTGAGGCCCGAAAAGTGGCTCCGCGACAGGGGATAACGGTTTTTTTTATGTTCACGTGCAATTTGGACCGCCGTTTAAGCTCGGGGGCCTTGGGGTCCTTCTGGAAAGTGGAGGTGTTTTCGGGCCCTGCGACGAGAACCGTAAGGCGCGCGTGGCGGGGCCGGTTTCCCTGCACTCAGAGCGGGAGGTTCGGAGTCATATGAGACCCAGGACACAGAGCTGTGGCCCAAAGCGGGGGCTACGTTTGGCACCCTGAATGTTTTCCCCCCCCCCCCCCCCCCCCCCCCCCCCCCCCCCATATGGCTTTTGGCGTCTCGGGCGGTGGGGGGACTCAGTGTTGTCTGGGCCACCGCGAGGAGAACCGTGGGGCCGGCAGGAGACGGGAGATTTGTTGCCAGTGTCACCGTTTTGTCCGGAGCTAGTAAGTACCTTGTTTAATGGGAGCCTGCCTGCAGACTTGTGGCCGGAGAAGGGTGGGGCTCCGCGACAGGGGAAAAACGTGAGTTGTTTGTGCAATTTGACCGCCGGTTTAGCTCGGGGGCCTTGGGGGCTTCTGAAAGTGGAGGTGTTTCGGAGCCTGGCGGAGTGGGCGGGCGCGGTGGGGGGTGTCCCTGCACTCAGAGCGGGGGTCCGGAGGACAGGAGTGTGGCAGTGGGGGCTCGCGCGGCACCGCGGAGCGGGGGGCTGTGGGGTGTCACCCGTGTGGGGGGCTGGGGGGGCACGTGGCCCGCGGAGCCGTGGCCAGAGCGGGGGGGAAAAGTGTGCAGTGCCGCAGTGGAGGGGGGGGGCCTGAGTGGGGCCCTGCGAGAGCGGGCAAACGTGGGGGCCCTGCACTCAGAGGGGGGCCGGAGGGAGCCCAGGCACAGAGCTGTGGCCCAAAGCGGGGCTCCGCCCCCTGATGGGCCCGGGCGAGAGAATGTGCCCAGCGGGGCTGTGGGGGGCCCCCGCGAGCGGGGGGGCGGGAGCGGGGGGGCGACCGCAGTGTCGGGGGGGCACTTTGACTTGTGGGGCTCCCCCAGGGCGCTGGGCGTGGCCGGAGGGGGTTTCGGGCGCGAAAGTAGAGGGCGGGCTGCGCAGAGCGGGCAGGGGGGCCTGCGGCAGAGCGGGGGGCAGTGTATGTGGCCCGGGGCCGAGCGGGGGGGGGACGTGTGTTTGGGCCGTCCTCGGGGGGGGTGGGGCCGTGGGGGCCCCCGGAGAGAGCCAGAGGCAGTCACCGTGTCCAGTGCCTTGTTAACAGGGAGCCCGCAGAGCTTGTGGCCCGAAAGGGGGCTCCGGGGTGTGTGCAATTTTTGCCGGGGGGGGGGGGGGGCTGAAAGTGGAGGTGTTTCGGGCCCTGGCGAGAGAAAGGCGCGCAGCGTGGCCCCTCAGAGCGTCCGGAACAGGAGCTGTGGCCCAAAAGCGGCTCCGCGGCAGAATGTATGGGCTTTTGGGTCTCGGGCCTTGGGGGGACTCAGTGTTGTTTCGGCCCGTCGTGGGCGCGTGGGCGGCAGTGTCACGTGCCCCTCCGGGGGTCAGTGCCTTTGAGCCGCAGCCCAATGGCAAGGGGGGAACGGGGGGAATTTGGGGCAGCTGAGGGGGGGGAAAGGGGAGTGTGGGGGCGGGGAGCGAGAGCCAGGCCGTGGCGCAGGTGCCCTGCACTCAGAGCGGGGGTTAGGCTCGAGCCCAACTGTGGCCCAAAGGGGGCCCCCCTGAATGTATGGGCTTTTGTCTCGGGCCGCTCAGTGTTCTCTCCCCGCGAAAAGCCCGGTGGCAGTGTTCCCCCCGCACCTGTGCCAGTGGGGGCTCCGACGGGCCCCCAACTCCGTGGGTTGCGGCCGCCCCTGGGGCCCAAAAGGGGGCGCGGGCCGTGGGCCATCGGGAGCCGAGGCCAGGGCTCCCGCACCCCTGAATGGCTTTTGGGCGGGGGGGGTGCCCCCCTCACCGTGCCCGGCACAGGGCAGTGCACTTGTCCGCGGGCCCTCGTAGCTGGCTCGGGGGCGTGTGGGTTTCGGGCGCGGGCCGTGGCGGTGGGGCCTGTGAGCAGTGCCTCAGGGGAGAGGGGAGCAGCCACACAGCTCCCCGAAAGCGGGCTCCGCACCCCGCTGTGTGTGGCTTTTGGTCTCGGGCTGGGGCGGGGGGGTGGGGGGTGGGCTGGGCCCTGCGAGAGAACGGGGGCCGCGAGCGGCAGTGTCATGTTGGGGGCCTTGGTTAGCGTGATTGTGGTGGGGTACAGAGCTGTGTTTGACCGCCGTGAGCTTGGGGGGCTTGGGGCTGTGTTGTTGTGCGAGAAACCCTTAGAAGGGGGCGGGCGGGGGGAGTGTTGCCTGGAGTTGTGCAACACAGAGCGCGGGGCTGCACTAGATGAGCCCCAAGACAGAGCTGTGGCCCAAAGCGGGGCTCCGCGGCACCCCTGAATGTATGGGCTTTTGGGGTCTCGGGCCGGTGGGGGGACTCAGTGTTGTCTGGGCCCCCGCGAGAGAACCGTGGGGCCCGCGGAGATGGGGCCAGTGTCACCGTGTCCGGGGCAGTGCCTTGTTAACAGGGAGCCCACCTCCAGACTTGTGGCCCGAAAGGGGGCTCCGCGACAGGGGCAAACGTGTGCAATTTGACCGCCGTTTCAGCTCGGGGCCTTGGGGGCCTTCTGAAAAAGGGAGTTGTTTCGGGCCCCTGCGAGAGAACCATAAGGCGCGCAGCGGCGGGGCCGGTGTCCTTGCACTCAGAGCGGGGGTCCGGAGGCAATGAACCCAGGCACAGAGCTGTGGCCCAAAGCGGGGCTCCGCGGCACCCCTGAATGTATGGGCTTTTGGGGTCTCGGGCCGGTGGGGGGACTCAGTGTAGTCTGGGCCCCTGCGAGAGAACCGTGGGGCCCGCGGAGATGGGGCCAGTGTCACCGTGTCCGGGGCAGTGCCTTGTTAACAGGGAGCCCTCCTCCAGACTTGTGGCCCGAAAGGGGGCTCCGCGACAGGGGCAAACGTGTGCAATTTGACCGCCGTTTCAGCTCGGGGCCTTGGGGGCCTTCTGAAAAAGGGAGGTGTTTCGGGCCCGTGCGAGAGAACCGTAAGGCGCGCAGCGGCGGGGCCGGTGTCCCTGCACTCAGAGCGGGGGTCCGGAGGCAATGAGCCCAGGCACAGAGCTGTGGCCCAAAGCGGGGCTCCGCGGCACCCCTGAATGTATGGGCTTTTGGGGTCTCGGGCCGGTGGGGGGACTCAGTGTTGTCTGGGCCCCCGCGAGAGAACCGTGGGGCCCGCGGAGATGGGGCCAGTGTCACCGTGTCCGGGGCAGTGCCTTGTTAACAGGGAGCCTGCCTGCAGACTTGTGGCCCGAAAGGGGGCTCCGCGACAGGGGCAAACGTGTGCAATTTGACCGCCGTTTCAGCTCGGGGCCTTGGGGGCCTTCTGAAAGTGGAGGTGTTTCGGGCCCCTGCGAGAGAACCGTAAGGCGCGCAGCGGCGGGGCCGGTGTCCCTGCACTCAGAGCGGGGGTCCGGAGGCAATGAGCCCAGGCACAGAGCTGTGGCCCAAAGCGGGGCTCCGCGGCACCCCTGAATGTATGGGCTTTTGGGGTCTCGGGCCGGTGGGGGGACTCAGTGTTGTCTGGGCCCCCGCGAGAGAACCGTGGGGCCCGCGGAGATGGGGCCAGTGTCACCGTGTCCGGGGCAGTGCCTTGTTAACAGGGAGCCCACCTCCAGACTTGTGGCCCGAAAGGGGGCTCCGCGACAGGGGCAAACGTGTGCAATTTGACCGCCGTTTCAGCTCGGGGCCTTGGGGGCCTTCTGAAAAAGGGAGTTGTTTCGGGCCCGTGCGAGAGAACCGTAAGGCGCGCAGCGGCGGGGCCGGTGTCCCTGCACTCAGAGCGGGGGTCCGGAGGCAATGAGCCCAGGCACAGAGCTGTGGCCCAAAGCGGGGCTCCGCGGCACCCCTGAATGTATGGGCTTTTGGGGTCTCGGGCCGGTGGGGGGACTCAGTGTTGTCTGGGCCCCCGCGAGAGAACCGTGGGGCCCGCGGAGATGGGGCCAGTGTCACCGTGTCCGGGGCAGTGCCTTGTTAACAGGGAGCCCGCCTCCAGACTTGTGGCCCGAAAGGGGGCTCCGCGACAGGGGCAAACGTGTGCAATTTGACCGCCGTTTCAGCTCGGGGCCTTGGGGGCCTTCTGAAAAAGGGAGTTGTTTCGGGCCCGTGCGAGAGAACCGTAAGGCGCGCAGCGGCGGGGCCGGTGTCCCTGCACTCAGAGCGGGGGTCCGGAGGCAATGAGCCCAGGCACAGAGCTGTGGCCCAAAGCGGGGCTCCGCGGCACCCCTGAATGTATGGGCTTTTGGGGTCTCGGGCCGGTGGGGGGACTCAGTGTTGTCTGGGCCCCCGCGAGAGAACCGTGGGGCCCGCGGAGATGGGGCCAGTGTCACCGTGTCCGGGGCAGTGCCTTGTTAACAGGGAGCCCGCCTCCAGACTTGTGGCCCGAAAGGGGGCTCCGCGACAGGGGCAAACGTGTGCAATTTGACCGCCGTTTCAGCTCGGGGCCTTGGGGGCCTTCTGAAAAAGGGAGTTGTTTCGGGCCCGTGCGAGAGAACCGTAAGGCGCGCAGTGGCGGGGCCGGTGTCCCTGCACTCAGAGCGGGGGTCCGGAGGCAATGAGCCCAGGCACAGAGCTGTGGCCCAAAGCGGGGCTCCGCGGCACCCCTGAATGTATGGGCTTTTGGGGTCTCGGGCCGGTGGGGGGACTCAGTGTTGTCTGGGCCCCCGCGAGAGAACCGTGGGGCCCGCGGAGATGGGGCCAGTGTCACCGTGTCCGGGGCAGTGCCTTGTTAACAGGGAGCCTGCCTCCAGACTTGTGGCCCGAAAGGGGGCTCCGCGACAGGGGCAAACGTGTGCAATTTGACCGCCGTTTCAGCTCGGGGCCTTGGGGGCCTTCTGAAAAAGGGAGTTGTTTCGGGCCCGTGCGAGAGAACCGTAAGGCGCGCAGCGGCGGGGCCGGTGTCCCTGCACTCAGAGCGGGGGTCCGGAGGCAATGAGCCCAGGCACAGAGCTGTGGCCCAAAGCGGGGCTCCGCGGCACCCCTGAATGTATGGGCTTTTGGGGTCTCGGGCCGGTGGGGGGACTCAGTGTTGTCTGGGCCCCCGCGAGAGAACCGTGGGGCCCGCGGAGATGGGGCCAGTGTCACCGTGTCCGGGGCAGTGCCTTGTTAACAGGGAGCCGCCACCTCCAGACTTGTGGCCCGAAAGGGGGCTCCGCGACAGGGGCAAACGTGTGCAATTTGACCGCCGTTTCAGCTCGGGGCCTTGGGGGCCTTCTGAAAAAGGGAGTTGTTTCGGGCCCCTGCGAGAGAACCGTAAGGCGCGCAGTGGCGGGGCCGGTGTCCCTGCACTCAGAGCGGGGGTCCGGAGGCAATGAGCCCAGGCACAGAGCTGTGGCCCAAAGCGGGGCTCCGCGGCACCCCTGAATGTATGGGCTTTTGGGGTCTCGGGCCGGTGGGGGGACTCAGTGTTGTCTGGGCCCCCGCGAGAGAACCGTGGGGCCCGCGGAGATGGGGCCAGTGTCACCGTGTCCGGGGCAGTGCCTTGTTAACAGGGAGCCTGCCTGCAGACTTGTGGCCCGAAAGGGGGCTCCGCGACAGGGGCAAACGTGTGCAATTTGACCGCCGTTTCAGCTCGGGGCCTTGGGGGCCTTCTGAAAAAGGGAGTTGTTTCGGGCCCGTGCGAGAGAACCGTAAGGCGCGCAGTGGCGGGGCCGGTGTCCCTGCACTCAGAGCGGGGGTCCGGAGGCAATGAGCCCAGGCACAGAGCTGTGGCCCAAAGCGGGGCTCCGCGGCACCCCTGAATGTATGGGCTTTTGGGGTCTCGGGCCGGTGGGGGGACTCAGTGTTGTCTGGGCCCCCGCGAGAGAACCGTGGGGCCCGCGGAGATGGGGCCAGTGTCACCGTGTCCGGGGCAGTGCCTTGTTAACAGGGAGCCCACCTCCAGACTTGTGGCCCGAAAGGGGGCTCCGCGACAGGGGCAAACGTGTGCAATTTGACCGCCGTTTCAGCTCGGGGCCTTGGGGGCCTTCTGAAAAAGGGAGTTGTTTCGGGCCCGTGCGAGAGAACCGTAAGGCGCGCAGTGGCGGGGCCGGTGTCCCTGCACTCAGAGCGGGGGTCCGGAGGCAATGAGCCCAGGCACAGAGCTGTGGCCCAAAGCGGGGCTCCGCGGCACCCCTGAATGTATGGGCTTTTGGGGTCTCGGGCCGGTGGGGGGACTCAGTGTTGTCTGGGCCCCCGCGAGAGAACCGTGGGGCCCGCGGAGATGGGGCCAGTGTCACCGTATCCGTGGCAGTACCTTGTTAACAAGGAGTCTGCCTCCAGACTTGTGGCCCGAAAGGGGGCTCCGCGACAGGGGCAAACGTGTGCAATTTGACCGCCGTTTAAGCTCGGGGCCTTGGGGGCCTTCTGAAAAAGGGAGGTGTTTCGGGCCCCTGCGAGAGAACCGTAAGGCGCGCAGTGGCGGGGCCGGTGTCCCTGCACTCAGAGCGGGGGTCCGGAGGCAATGAGCCCAGGCACAGAGCTGTGGCCCAAAGCGGGGCTCCGCGGCACCCCTGAATGTATGGGCTTTTGGGGTCTCGGGCCGGTGGGGGGACTCAGTGTTGTCTGGGCCCCCGCGAGAGAACCGTGGGGCCCGCGGAGATGGGGCCAGTGTCACCGTGTCCGGGGCAGTGCCTTGTTAACAGGGAGCCTGCCTCCAGACTTGTGGCCCGAAAGGGGGCTCCGCGACAGGGGCAAACGTGTGCAATTTGACCGCCGTTTCAGCTCGGGGCCTTGGGGGCCTTCTGAAAAAGGGAGTTGTTTCGGGCCCGTGCGAGAGAACCGTAAGGCGCGCAGTGGCGGGGCCGGTGTCCCTGCACTCAGAGCGGGGGTCCGGAGGCAATGAGCCCAGGCACAGAGCTGTGGCCCAAAGCGGGGCTCCGCGGCACCCCTGAATGTATGGGCTTTTGGGGTCTCGGGCCGGTGGGGGGACTCAGTGTTGTCTGGGCCCCCGCGAGAGAACCGTGGGGCCCGCGGAGATGGGGCCAGTGTCACCGTGTCCGGGGCAGTGCCTTGTTAACAGGGAGCCCGCCTCCAGACTTGTGGCCCGAAAGGGGGCTCCGCGACAGGGGCAAACGTGTGCAATTTGACCGCCGTTTCAGCTCGGGGCCTTGGGGGCCTTCTGAAAAAGGGAGTTGTTTCGGGCCCGTGCGAGAGAACCGTAAGGCGCGCAGTGGCGGGGCTGGTGTCCCTGCACTCAGAGCGGGGGTCCGGAGGCAATGAGCCCAGGCACAGAGCTGTGGCCCAAAGCGGGGCTCCGCGGCACCCCTGAATGTATGGGCTTTTGGGGTCTCGGGCCGGTGGGGGGACTCAGTGTTGTCTGGGCCCCCGCGAGAGAACCGTGGGGCCCGCAGAGATGGGGCCAGTGTCACCGTGTCCGGGGCAGTGCCTTGTTAACAGGGAGCCCACCTCCAGACTTGTGGCCCGAAAGGGGCTCCGCGACAGACAGGGCAAACGTGTGCAATTTGACCGCCGTTAAGCTCGGGGGCCTTCTGAAGGGAGTTGTTTCGGGCGGGGAGAGCGGGGGCACCCCTGAATGTATGCTTTTTGTCTCGGGCCGGTGGGGGGACCAGTGTGGGCCCCCGAAGAACCGTGGGGCCCGCGAGATGGGGCCATCACTGGGGGGCGGGGGCACTCAGCGGGGGTCCGGAGGCACAGAGCTGTGGCCCAAAGCGGGCTCCGCGGCACCCCTGAATGTATGGGCTTTTGGGGTCTCGGGCCGGTGGGGGGACTCAGTGTTGTCTGGGCCACCGCGGAGAGAACCGTGGGGCCCCCAGTGTCACCGTGTCCGGGGCAGTGCCTTGTTAACAGGGAGCCCGCCTCCAGACTTGTGGCCCGAAAGGGGGCTCCGCGACAGGGGCAAACGTGTGCAATTTGACCGCCGTTTCAGCTCGGGGCCTTGGGGGCCTTCTGAAAAAGGGAGTTGTTTCGGGCCCGTGCGAGAGAACCGTAAGGCGCGCAGTGGCGGGGCTGGTGTCCCTGCACTCAGAGCGGGGGTCCGGAGGCAATGAGCCCAGGCACAGAGCTGTGGCCCAAAGCGGGGCTCCGCGGCACCCCTGAATGTATGGGCTTTTGGGGTCTCGGGCCGGTGGGGGGACTCAGTGTTGTCTGGGCCCCCGCGAGAGAACCGTGGGGCCCGCGGAGATGGGGCCAGTGTCACCGTGTCCGGGGCAGTGCCTTGTTAACAGGGAGCCCGCCTTCAGACTTGTGGCCCGAAAGGGGGCTCCGCGACAGGGGCAAACGTGTGCAATTTGACCGCCGTTTCAGCTCGGGGCCTTGGGGGCCTTCTGAAAAGGGAGTTGTTTCGGGCCCGTGCGAGAGAACCGTAAGGCGCGCAGTGGCGGGGCCGGTGTCCCTGCACTCAGAGCGGGGGTCCGGAGGCAATGAGCCCAGGCACAGAGCTGTGGCCCAAAGCGGGGCTCCGCGGCACCCCTGAATGTATGGGCTTTTGGGGTCTCGGGCCGGTGGGGGGACTCAGTGTTGTCTGGGCCCCCGCGAGAGAACCGTGGGGCCCGCGGAGATGGGGCCAGTGTCACCGTGTCCGGGGCAGTGCCTTGTTAACAGGGAGCCCGCCTCCAGACTTGTGGCCCGAAAGGGGGCTCCGCGACAGGGGCAAACGTGTGCAATTTGACCGCCGTTTCAGCTCGGGGCCTTGGGGGCCTTCTGAAAAAGGGAGTTGTTTCGGGCCCGTGCGAGAGAACCGTAAGGCGCGCAGTGGCGGGGCTGGTGTCCCTGCACTCAGAGCGGGGGTCCGGAGGCAATGAGCCCAGGCACAGAGCTGTGGCCCAAAGCGGGGCTCCGCGGCACCCCTGAATGTATGGGCTTTTGGGGTCTCGGGCCGGTGGGGGGACTCAGTGTTGTCTGGGCCCCGCGAGAGAACCGTGGGGCCAGCGGAGATGGGGCCAGTGTCACCGTGTCCGGGGCAGTGCCTTGTTAACAGGGAGCCCACCTCCAGACTTGTGGCCCGAAAGGGGGCTCCGCGACAGGGGCAAACGTGTGCAATTTGACCGCCGTTTCAGCTCGGGGCCTTGGGGGCCTTCTGAAAAAGGGAGTTGTTTCGGGCCCGTGCGAGAGAACCGTAAGGCGCGCAGTGGCGGGGCCGGTGTCCCTGCACTCAGAGCGGGGGTCCGGAGGCAATGAGCCCAGGCACAGAGCTGTGGCCCAAAGCGGGGCTCCGCGGCACCCCTGAATGTATGGGCTTTTGGGGTCTCGGGCCGGTGGGGGGACTCAGTGTTGTCTGGGCCCCCGCGAGAGAACCGTGGGGCCAGCGGAGATGGGGCCAGTGTCACCGTGTCCGGGGCAGTGCCTTGTTAACAGGGAGCCCACCTCCAGACTTGTGGCCCGAAAGGGGGCTCCGCGACAGGGGCAAACGTGTGCAATTTGACCGCCGTTTCAGCTCGGGGCCTTGGGGGCCTTCTGAAAAAGGGAGTTGTTTCGGGCCCGTGCGAGAGAACCGTAAGGCGCGCAGTGGCGGGGCCGGTGTCCCTGCACTCAGAGCGGGGGTCCGGAGGCAATGAGCCCAGGCACAGAGCTGTGGCCCAAAGCGGGGCTCCGCGGCACCCCTGAATGTATGGGCTTTTGGGGTCTCGGGCCGGTGGGGGGACTCAGTGTTGTCTGGGCCCCCGCGAGAGAACCGTGGGGCCCGCGGAGATGGGGCCAGTGTCACCGTGTCCGGGGCAGTGCCTTGTTAACAGGGAGCCCACCTCCAGACTTGTGGCCCGAAAGGGGGCTCCGCGACAGGGGCAAACGTGTGCAATTTGACCGCCGTTTCAGCTCGGGGCCTTGGGGGCCTTCTGAAAAAGGGAGTTGTTTCGGGCCCGTGCGAGAGAACCGTAAGGCGCGCAGTGGCGGGGCCGGTGTCCCTGCACTCAGAGCGGGGGTCCGGAGGCAATGAGCCCAGGCACAGAGCTGTGGCCCAAAGCGGGGCTCCGCGGCACCCCTGAATGTATGGGCTTTTGGGGTCTCGGGCCGGTGGGGGGACTCAGTGTAGTCTGGGCCCCCGCGAGAGAACCGTGGGGCCCAAGGAGATGGGGCCAGTGTCACCATGTCCGGGGCAGTGCCTTGTTAACAGGGAGCCCACCTCCAGACTTGTGGCCCGAAAGCGGGCTCCGCGACAGGGGCAAACGTGTGCAATTTGACCGCCGTTTCAGCTCGGGGCCTTGGGGGCCTTCTGAAAAAGGGAGTTGTTTCGGGCCCGTGCGAGAGAACCGTAAGGCGCGCAGTGGCGGGGCTGGTGTCCCTGCACTCAGAGCGGGGGTCCGGAGGCAATGAGCCCAGGCACAGAGCTGTGGCCCAAAGCGGGGCTCCGCGGCACCCCTGAATGTATGGGCTTTTGGGGTCTCGGGCCGGTGGGGGGACTCAGTGTAGTCTGGGCCCCCGCGAGAGAACCGTGGGGCCCAAGGAGATGGGGCCAGTGTCACCATGTCCGGGGCAGTGCCTTGTTAACAGCGAGCCCACCTCCAGATTTGTGGCCCGAAAGCGGGCTCCGCGACAGGGGCAAACGTGGGCAATTTGACCGCCGTTTCAGCTCGGGGCCTTGGGGGCCTTCTGAAAAAGGGAGTTGTTTCGGGCCCGTGCGAGAGAACCGTAAGGCGAGCAGTGGCGGGGCCGGTTGCCCTGCACTCAGAGCGGGGTCCGGAGGCAATGAGCCCAGGCACAGAGCTGTGGCCCAAAGCGGGGCTCCGCGGCACCCCTGAATGTATGGGCTTTTGGGGTCTCGGGCCGTTGGGGGGACTCAGTGTTGTCTGGGCCCCCGCGAGAGAACCGTGGGGCCCGCAGAGATGGGGCCAGTGTCACCGTGTCCGGGGCAGTGCCTTGTTAACAGGGAGCCCGCCTCCAGATTTGTGGCCCGAAAGCGGGCTCCGCGACAGGGGCAAACGTGTGCAATTTGACCGCCGTTTCAGCTCGGGGCCTTGGGGGCCTTCTGAAAAAGGGAGTTGTTTCGGGCCCGTGCGAGAGAACCGTAAGGCGGGCAGCGGTGGGGCCAGTGTCCCTGCACTCAGAGCGGGGGTCCGGAGGCAATGAGCCCAGGCACAGAGCTGTGGCCCAAAGCGGGGCTCCGCGGCACCCCTGAATGTATGGGCTTTTGGGGTCTCGGGCCGGTGGGGGGACTCAGTGTTGTCTGGGTCCCCGCGAGAGAACCGTGGGGCCCGCAGAGATGGAGCCAGTGTCACCGTGTCCGGGGCAGTGCCTTGTTAACAGGGAGCCCTCCTATAGACTTGTGGCCCGAAAGTGGGCTCCGCGACAGGGGAAAACGTGTGCAATTTGACCGCCGTTTAAGCTCGGGGCCTTGGGGGCCTTCTGAAAGTGGAGGTGTTTCGGGCCCCTGCGAGAGAACCGTAAGGCGCGCAGTGGCGGGGCCGGTTGCCTGCACTCAGAGCGGGGGTCCGGAGGCAATGAGCCCAGGCACAGAGCTGTGGCCCAAAGCGGGGCTCCGTGGCACCCCTGAATGTATGGGCTTTTGGCGTCTCGGGCCGGTGGGGGGACTCAGTGTTGTCTGGGCCACCGCGAGAGAACCGTGGGGCCCGCGGAGATGTAGCCAGTGTCACCGTGTCCGGAGCAGTGCCTTGTTAACAGGGAGCCTGCCTGCAGACTTGTGGCCCGAAAGGGGGCTCCGCGACAGGGGAAAACGTGTGCAATTTGACCGCCGTTTAAGCTCGGGGCCTTGGGGGCCTTCTGAAAGTGGAGGTGTTTCGGGCCCCTGCGAGAGAATCGTAAGGCGCGCAGCGGCGAGGCCGGTGTCCCTGCACTCAGAGCGGGGGTCCGGAGGCAACGAGCCCAGGCACAGAGCTGTGGCCCAAAGCGGGGCTCCGCGGCACCCCTGAATGTATGGGCTTTTGGGTCTCGGGCCGTTGGGGGGACTCAGTGTTGTCTGGGCCCCCGCGAGAGAACCGTGGGGCCCGCGGAGATGTAGCCAGTGTCACCGTGTCCGGAGCAGTGCCTTGTTAACAGGGAGCCCGCCTCCAGACTTGTGGCCCGAAAGGGGGCTCCGGAACAGGGGCAAACGTGTGCAATTTGACCGCCGTTTCAGCTCGGGGCCTTGGGGGCCTTCTGAAAAAGGGAGTTGTTTCGGGCCCGTGCGAGAGAACCGTAAGGCGCGCAGTGGCGGGGCTGGTGTCCCTGCACTCAGAGCGGGGGTCCGGAGGCAATGAGCCCAGGCACAGAGCTGTGGCCCAAAGCGGGGCTCCGCGGCACCCCTGAATGTATGGGCTTTTGGGGTCTCGGGCCGGTGGGGGGACTCAGTGTTGTCTGGGCCCCCGCGAGAGAACCGTGGGGCCCGCGGAGATGGGGCCAGTGTCACCGTGTCCGGGGCAGTGCCTTGTTAACAGGGAGCCCACCTCCAGACTTGTGGCCCGAAAGGGGGCTCCGCGACAGGGGCAAACGTGTGCAATTTGACCGCCGTTTCAGCTCGGGGCCTTGGGGGCCTTCTGAAAAAGGGAGTTGTTTCGGGCCCGTGCGAGAGAACCGTAAGGCGCGCAGTGGCGGGGCTGGTGTCCCTGCACTCAGAGCGGGGGTCCGGAGGCAATGAGCCCAGGCACAGAGCTGTGGCCCAAAGCGGGGCTCCGCGGCACCCCTGAATGTATGGGCTTTTGGGGTCTCGGGCCGTTGGGGGGACTCAGTGTTGTCTGGGCCCCCGCGAGAGAACCGTGGGGCCCGCAGAGATGGGGCCAGTGTCACCGTGTCCGGGGCAGTGCCTTGTTAACAGGGAGCCCGCCTCCAGACTTGTGGCCCGAAAGGGGGCTCCGCGACAGGGGCAAACGTGTGCAATTTGACCGCCGTTTCAGCTCGGGGCCTTGGGGGCCTTCTGAAAAAGGGAGTTGTTTCGGGCCCGTGCGAGAGAACCGTAAGGCGCGCAGTGGCGGGGCTGGTGTCCCTGCACTCAGAGCGGGGGTCCGGAGGCAATGAGCCCAGGCACAGAGCTGTGGCCCAAAGCGGGGCTCCGCGGCACCCCTGAATGTATGGGCTTTTTGGGTCTCGGGCCGGTGGGGGGACTCAGTGTTGTCTGGGCCCCCGCGAGAGAACCGTGGGGCCCGCAGAGATGGGGCCAGTGTCACCGTGTCCGGGGCAGTGCCTTGTTAACAGGGAGCCCGCCTCCAGACTTGTGGCCCGAAAGGGGGCTCCGCGACAGGGGCAAACGTGTGCAATTTGACCGCCGTTTCAGCTCGGGGCCTTGGGGGCCTTCTGAAAAAGGGAGTTGTTTCGGGCCCGTGCGAGAGAACCGTAAGGCGCGCAGTGGCGGGGCCGGTGTCCCTGCACTCAGAGCGGGGGTCCGGAGGCAATGAGCCCAGGCACAGAGCTGTGGCCCAAAGCGGGGCTCCGCGGCACCCCTGAATGTATGGGCTTTTGGGGTCTCGGGCCGGTGGGGGGACTCAGTGTAGTCTGGGCCCCCGCGAGAGAACCGTGGGGCCCGCGGAGATGGGGCCAGTGTCACCATGTCCGGGGCAGTGCCTTGTTAACAGGGAGCCCACCTCCAGATTTGTGGCCCGAAAGCGGGCTCCGCGACAGGGGCAAACGTGTGCAATTTGACCGCCGTTTCAGCTCGGGGCCTTGGGGGCCTTCTGAAAAAGGGAGTTGTTTCGGGCCCGTGCGAGAGAACCGTAAGGCGCGCAGCGGCGGGGCCGGTGTCCCTGCACTCAGAGCGGGGGTTCGGAGGCAATGAGCCCAGGCACAGAGCTGTGGCCCAAAGCGGGGCTCCGCGGCACCCCTGAATGTATGGGCTTTTGGGGTCTCGGGCCGGTGGGGGGACTCAGTGTAGTCTGGGCCCCCGCGAGAGAACCGTGGGGCCCGCGGAGATGGGGCCAGTGTCACCATGTCCGGGGCAGTGTCTTGTTAACAGGGAGCCCACCTCCAGATTTGTGGCCCGAAAGCGGGCTACGCGACAGGGTCAAACGTGTGCAATTTCACCACCGTTTCAGCTCGGGGCCTTGGGGGCCTTCTGAAAAAGGGAGTTGTTTCGGGCCCGTGCGAGAGAACCGTAAGGCGCGCAGCGACGGGGCTGGTGTCCCTGCACTCAGAGCGGGGGTCCGGAGGCAATGAGTCCAGGCACAGAGCTGTGGCCCAAAGCGGGGCTCCGCGGCACCCCTGAATGTATGGGCTTTTGGGGTCTCGGGCCAGTGGGGGGACTCAGTGTAGTCTGGGCCCCCGCGAGAGAACCGTGGGGCCCAAGGAGATGCGGCCAGTGTCACCATGTCCGGGGCAGTGCCTTGTTAACAGGGAGCCCTCCTACAGACTTGTGGCCCGAAAGTGGGCTCCGCGACAGGGGCAAACGTGTGCAATTTGACCGCCGTTTCAGCTCGGGGCCTTGGGGGCCTTCTGAAAGTGGAGGTTTTTCGGGCCCCTGCGAGAGAACCGTAAGGCGCGCAGCGGCGGGGCCAGTGTCCCTGCACTCAGAGTGGGGCTCCGGAGGCAATGAGCCCAGGCACAGAGCTGTGGCCCAAAGCGGGGCTCCGCGGCACCCCTGAATGTATGGGCTTTTGGGGTCTCGGGCCGGTGGGGGGACTCAGTGTAGTCTGGGCCCCCGCGAGAGAACCGTGGGGCCCGCAGAGATGGGGCCAGTGTCACCGTGTCCGGGGCAGTGCCTTGTTAACAGGGAGCCCGCCTCCAGACTTGTGGCCCGAAAGGGGGCTCCGCGACAGGGGCAAACGTGTGCAATTTGACCGCCGTTTCAGCTCGGGGCCTTGGGGGCCTTCTGAAAAAGGGAGTTGTTTCGGGCCCGTGCGAGAGAAACGTAAGGCGCGCAGCGGCGGGGCCGGTATCCCTGCACTCAGAGCGGGGGTCCAGAGGCAATGAGCCCAGGCACAGAGCTGTGGCCCAAAGCGGGGCTCCGCGGCACCCCTGAATGTATGGGCTTTTGGGGTCTCGGGCCGGTGGGGGGACTCAGTGTTGTCTGGGCCCCCGCGAGAGAACCGTGGGGCCCGCAGAGATGCGGCCAGTGTCACCGTGTCCGGGGCAGTGCCTTGTTAACAGGGAGCCTGCCTCCAGACTTGTGGCCCGAAAGGGGGCTCCGGGACAGGGGCAAACGTGTGCAATTTGACCGCCGTTTCAGCTCGGGGCCTTGGGGGCCTTCTGAAAAAGGGAGTTGTTTCGGGCCCGTGCGAGAGAACCGTAAGGCGCGCAGCGGCGGGGCCGGTGTCCCTGCACTCAGAGCGGGGGTCCGGAGGCAATGAGCCCAGGCACAGAGCTGTGGCCCAAAGCGGGGCTCCGCGGCACCCCTGAATGTATGGGCTTTTGGGTCTCGGGCCGTTGGGGGGACTCAGTGTTGTCTGGGCCCCCGCGAGAGAACCGTGGGGCCCGCGGAGATGTAGCCAGTGTCACCGTGTCCGGGGCAGTGCCTTGTTAACAGGGAGCCCGCCTCCAGACTTGTGGCCCGAAAGGGGGCTCCGCGACAGGGGCAAACGTGTGCAATTTGACCGCCGTTTCAGCTCGGGGCCTTGGGGGCCTTCTGAAAAAGGGAGTTGTTTCGGGCCCGTGCGAGAGAACCGTAAGGCGCGCAGTGGCGGGGCTGGTGTCCCTGCACTCAGAGCGGGGGTCCGGAGGCAATGAGCCCAGGCACAGAGCTGTGGCCCAAAGCGGGGCTCCGCGGCACCCCTGAATGTATGGGCTTTTGGGGTCTCGGGCCGGTGGGGGGACTCAGTGTAGTCTGGGCCCCCGCGAGAGAACCGTGGGGCCCGCAGAGATGGGGCCAGTGTCACCGTGTCCGGGGCAGTGCCTTGTTAACAGGGAGCCCGCCTCCAGACTTGTGGCCCGATAGGGGGCTCCGCGACAGGGGCAAACGTGTGCAATTTGACCGCCGTTTCAGCTCGGGGCCTTGGGGGCCTTCTGAAAAAGGGAGTTGTTTCGGGCCCGTGCGAGAGAACCGTAAGGCGCGCAGTGGCGGGGCCGGTGTCCCTGCACTCAGAGCGGGGGTCCGGAGGCAATGAGCCCAGGCACAGAGCTGTGGCCCAAAGCGGGGCTCCGCGGCACCCCTGAATGTATGGGCTTTTGGGGTCTCGGGCCGGTGGGGGGACTCAGTGTTGTCTGGGCCCCCGCGAGAGAACCGTGGGGCCCGCAGAGATGCGGCCAGTGTCACCGTGTCCGGGGCAGTGCCTTGTTAACAGGGAGCCCGCCTCCAGACTTGTGGCCCGAAAGGGGGCTCCGCGACAGGGGCAAACGTGTGCAATTTGACCGCCGTTTCAGCTCGGGGCCTTGGGGGCCTTCTGAAAAAGGGAGTTGTTTCGGGCCCGTGCGAGAGAACCGTAAGGCGCGCAGTGGCGGGGCCGGTGTCCCTGCACTCAGAGCGGGGGTCCGGAGGCAATGAGCCCAGGCACAGAGCTGTGGCCCAAAGCGGGGCTCCGCGGCACCCCTGAATGTATGGGCTTTTGGGGTCTCGGGCCGGTGGGGGGACTCAGTGTTGTCTGGGCCCCCGCGAGAGAACCGTGGGGCCCGCGGAGATGGGGCCAGTGTCACCGTGTCCGGGGCAGTGCCTTGTTAACAGGGAGCCCGCCTCCAGACTTGTGGCCCGAAAGGGGGCTCCGCGACAGGGGCAAACGTGTGCAATTTGACCGCCGTTTCAGCTCGGGGCCTTGGGGGCCTTCTGAAAAAGGGAGTTGTTTCGGGCCCGTGCGAGAGAACCGTAAGGCGCGCAGTGGCGGGGCTGGTGTCCCTGCACTCAGAGTGG
>JAKUDI010000089.1:0-25000 GCA_022702515.1 Ilyophis sp. 1 JC-2022 | reverse complement strand
GATGACTGGAACCCTTTCCCTGATCAGCTGCCAGTGCTGCTGATTGAATACAAGGACAAGTGAGTGAATTAGCGGGAGGTCGTACATACACACCTGTGGTAATTTTATAAAATGAATACCGTTTTGTCCTAAAGGAAATCTTTGGAACTCAAACATGACTGGAGCTGCAACCTTTCCCTGGCTGTCCATTGCAGTTCAGTCAGTTCAGAATGGAACATTCCAGAGGCTTTTGAGTGAGCTGAGGAGGAGGGGATGGAGTGATTGTGTGCAATTGCGGTGGGGGGTGGCGTGGGTTGGTTATTGGGGTAGAACATTCCTTGCTGAAACACCTCGTTGCTTCCTCTGCAACTACCCCCCCACCCCCCACCCCCCTCACCCCATCCACCTCCTGCCCAACCCCCACAGACTTTCCCCCTTCCCTCAGGCTCAGAAACACGTGATGGTTGGTATATGCCACCCGCCTCAAAACCTTTTGTGCTAGTCACATGACAAGACCACACCCCCTCATGCAAAACTGGGGGGCAGTGGGCAATAACATGTCTTCCACACCAATGGGCAATTTTTTTCTGGTTAAAATAAATAAATAAATATAAACCCAGTCGCATGAATCTTTTGTGTTTGGTCTACCTCACCACCCCTGATATTGCCACATGCCTTTCCGCTTTCTACGCCGTCATCCTGCTCGGTCTTTGTTTAGTTCCGTGGTGATTTCTACCCATTCAAGGTATCTGCCGTTAGCCTTGCAGACAAACCCTCTGACCTGTACCAAAATCACAACAATGTGCCAATCTTGGCTGTTGTAAACATCACAGTTGATCTTTTTTTGGGGAGTCTCACAGGGGCCCTTTTGGGCAGTTCTCCCTACAAAGGAACATTGTGTTCCCTAGACTGAGGCAGACTCTCACTCCATCCAAAACAACCCTTCCTACATCTCTTAATGATCTCCTGGTATGATAAATGTATTTTGATGTTTGTTTATGAGAATGAAAGACTTCAAAAAGATCAGCGAGATGCTGAAAATCAACAGTGTCGGTCTTATTTAAAAAAAGGTTTTGCATCCCTCTGGTAATATTCTGATAAAAGCTGTCTGCAATGATGGGTATCAGGTGAAGTGCCGCAATATCAGCACTCACTGTGAGTCACCTGGTGAGAGTGCATTAGGTTATATCAGAGTCTGGGGTGAAGATGAGTTTTCTGAGTTCACACGCTGTGTGGTTCCAGACTGCTCTTTCTTCTCGTCATGTCACGCTTGGTGTCCTTATTGATATGCGGCCTAATTTTACTTCCTGACTTAGTTTAACTATTGTTATTCAAAGCCATTCAGACAGGACTATTGTGGGTTGACCGTTTGTGTAGTAGATCTGCTGTTAGATAAACATGTAGGTTCAGATGGATCTGTCTGGGTCATTTATGGACTTGTCACAATGTTTTGACTCCTGGTTTGATGAGTTTGATGCCTACACCCTGCTCACTAGATAGTTGAGTGTTTGAGGTTATGATAACTTGAGTTATCTGTGATTGGAGTGCCGGAGTGAGGCTCAGGGCTGTTGGTTCTAAACCAAGGTGGGACTTTGAAATGAAGTACAACACTCAACTACAGTGAATTTAGTGACTACAAAACTTTATGAACCCAATTGATTAGGATTGATTTTTGCTTAAATGCCTATTGCTGATCAGTGAGTTTTGTATCAAAGAGGATGGTGGGGATTGGGTGGCCAATAAGCCTGTACTATGCAACAGCAGACCTGCATGGACCTTTACCCCTCTCACATCGACAGCTCTCAGAGGGTTAACGACAGGCTGATTACATTTACCGTGACCTTTCTGGCAGAGTGAATGAGTGAGTGCACTGGATGTGGCAAACTGGGATTAGAGAGTAAGATGGCGCTGACCTAGATCTTTGCCAGGAAGGCAGCCACGAGGCAAGACTTTAAAGAGTCTTGGTGTCCCAGGACCAGTTATTTTTTAATGCAGGTTTTGGAGCACAAAATTAAGCATAGTGGTGAGGGTAGTCTGTGATTGGGCCCTCTTCTAGCAGTCATCTCACCAGACGAAAACCATGTTTAAAATAAATAAATAAATAAATTTTAAAAAATGCATGGTGACCCATGTTCTGCAAGTATGTCATGTACTGAAGTTGAGATCAGCACTTAAATCGCAGAACTATTCAACGACACGAAAATATTTCAGTCAAGGAGACAGATGATTTGTGTTGTTGTATACTAAAAGACAAGAGAGAAGTCACACTGATGTGTGATGTGGAAGTCTTTTTTTTTTTTTCATAAACAGTGTTCATCTTAGTCTTTCTCTCTGCACCACAGCTGAGATGTCTTCAGTGTGCATGTCAACCACATTGATAAAGATAATTACAAAAATTATGGTAAATACAGTATTTTCAGTCACACACCTTTTCTAGCTCTGTGGATATTTCCATTGTTCATTCACCCCGCCCTCTTTGTATAAAGTACTGGAAGATTCTTAAACGTGAAAAAACATGCAGCCTTCATAAGGCGTTGGGTTGGAGCAGGTATCACCCTGGCAGGTTGAGAGCTTGCACATTCTGCTCAGTCACTGACATGTCATGACGTTTCAGCTCACGGTTAAAAAGCAAAGGCACAATCACATTTGTGTAACTCAACCTATATTATAGCTGTGTATAGATGGGTAAGCTGTACGGTGGTATTTACTTTTGTTTCCAATGCTAATTGTTGGTTTGTTTGGTTAACTTTACTCTTGTGGATTATAAATAAAAAATCACACTTTTGTAATGTAACCTAACATACAAACCCCAATTCCAAAAAAGTAGGGAGAGTATGTAAAATGCACATAAAAGCAGAAAGCAGTGATTTGTAAATTCTCTTTTACATACATTTAATTGAAGAGTACAAAGAAAATATATTTAATGCTTTACCTTATCAACTTTATAGACTTTTGTAAATATACGCTAATTCTGAATTTGATGCCTGCAACACATTCCAAAAAGGTTGGGACAGGGGCAAAAAAAATAAAAAAAAGACACCTGGGGCCACGTATAAAACTGAGTAAAAGAATGCGTAAAAGATCTCTCTGTGAAAGTCGGAAATCTACTTTTAAAAAATTTAAAAAAGCATTTTCTACCTGCCTTTCTGTCACTATGTCGCCATATCACACTGACACCAAACATTGCGTACATATGGTGTCCAGCGTGTGCAGAGGTACGCAGATTCTTACAGCACGTTACTTTATACATCTGAATTTCTGCATGGAAACTCACTTACGCAGTTTTCTGAGGGAATTTTTCTGCTCAGCACTGTTTATACACGTGGCCCCTGGTTGGAACATTCCACAGGTAAACAGGTGATGCCAATCAGGTCATGACTGGGTATAAACGGATATCATACTTGTGATATCTTATTTTCATGTACTCTGACAAGCGATACTATAACCCCTCTGCATTTGAATGGATTTCTACGGGAATTGGGGGGTGGGACTAGATTAAGCTGTAAATTACACAGGAATAGTATGGAACCCATGGTTGGCGAAATGGCTGTAAGTCATCAAGGGTCAGAGGTATCAAACGAGCCTCAAACCATCACTCTGCTGTCAGATATGCAGTAGATATGGATGATGGATGTATCACTTGAAGGGTCGTTTCTCCTGACTCATTTTCCTATTGAACTCTATGGAAAAATAAGTCAGGAGTACTGTTTTCAATTAAATATATGTAAGGAGAGGAAAAGAGGAAAGCTTTCATTTACTGAAAATAATTGTTTCATACGTAACAATGTTTATGTAGAATGCTCAATCACCCTTTCCCTCCCCATCTCGCCTATAGGTGTCTTTTCTGCTGTTTAAAACGGACCTGAACTGTGGACTCAGCTGCAAAGGTCACCGAAGGTCATGCACCCACACCACCTGTTACCCATGGCTGGTGATTGACATTGGGAAACCAGACTGCACTATCATCAGACCGCATAAACGTATTAGCCCTTTGCCATTTCACATCCCTCTGTGTCTTTCAAAGCCATGGCAAGCAAGAGGAAATCCACCACCCCCTGCATGATCCCACTGAAATCCATGCACATGCAAGAGGAGGTGGAGCCGGAGGGTGATCCACCAGACTGCCTGTCGCATCCAGGCAAGGACAGCAGCTCACTCTCTGGGGAAGAGACATGTGAACAGGGCTCCCAGGAGGTAGTTGACCCCTCCAGGCAAGACTGGGGCAATGCGCAGGAGGAATTGGGCACTTACATCTGCCGGCCATGCGGTTACGAATCCAAAGACCTAAACCTCTTCCTGGACCATGTCTACAGTGGACACGCTGACTTCCGGGCCGAGCCCAGCTTCTACTGCGTGGACTGCGGGGTGTCCACCGCAAAGTTCGAAGGCCTGGCCCTGCACAACGCACAAGCTCACCCGAGCACAGCGGCTACCACCCTACAAGTAAGGAGGCGAGACCGGAGACTCACGGTGGAGCAGAGCTTGGTTGTGGGTGAGGGGTCCAAGGAGTCTGAGATCTCAATCACCAAGACGCCCATCATGAAGATGCTCAAGGGCAAGTCTGAGCCCAAGAGAATTGTTGTGTCCCATACAGCAGAGGAGCCCACCCTGGACTCTGTCCCCAACAGGGAGGCGGAGAAAAAAGACACGCCTGCAGTGACGCATGTGCCCACCATTGTCCACAACGGAGCGCCCGGTAAGGTCACCGTCCCGTCGGCCATACAGATTGTGAATAGCTCTGGAACGCTGCCTGTGCTGAAGACAGCCATCACACAGGTTGTGTCCATGGTACAGAACCGGACGCTTCATCAGCAAACCCCTATCACAGCTTCCACATCGACCTCCACCAGCAGCTCTAGGAACCTACCGAAGGTTATGATCCCCCTGAGCAGCATCCCAACTTACAACTCTGCCATGGACACCAACAGCTTCCTCAAGACCTCCTTCAGCAAGTTTCCTTACCCCACAAAGGCTGAGCTCTGCTATCTCACTGTGGTCACCAAGTACCCGGAGGAGCAGATCAAGATCTGGTTCACGGCGCAGCGGCTCAAGCAGGGCATAAGTTGGTCGCCGGAGGAGATTGAGGACGCCCGCAGGAAGATGTTCAACACCATCATACAGACGGCTCCTCCCATGCCGTATCAGCAACAGCAGCGCCACGGCCACCACAACCCCTCCCAACACACCATCACTGTCCTGCCTGCTTCCCTGGGCCCCAGTGGCATCCCACAAATACTGCAGGGCAGCCTGGTGGGGCAGGGAGGGGTGATCGTCACCCAACCAGTGATGGCCAACGGGATCCAAGTCAGCAGTGCCCCTGTTGCCTTGGCGGTCACCCCAAAGCCCCAAGCAGCAGCTAAGCCTCTGATGCAAGCCAGGCCCGCTGCTGCCCTGGTTGCAGACAAGGGTGCCAGCATGGTTGTGGGCACAGTCGGAAGCAGTAGCAGCGGCAGCACTGTCATTACCAGCAGCACTGCCAGCAGTGTCATTAGCAGTAACAGCATCAGTAGAAACACCAGTGTTATTAGCATTAGTGTAGGCAGTAGCAGCAACAACTGCAACACCAGTGGTAACAACAGTAAAAGCAATAGCAACAATAACAGCAGCAGCAGCAGCAGTACAGGCAGCAGCAGCAGCATCAGCAGCAAGGTGACTGACGTGCAGTCACCAGCCGTAAGCATTAGCCACAGCTCTCGCACCCTCCCCAGCAGTTTCCTGGACCCCAGTTTCTACAAGAACAAGAAGTCACAGGAGCAGTTGAGTGCCCTCAAGCAGAGCTTCATCCGTTGCCAGTTCCCCGGGCAGGAGGAGGTGGAGAGGCTCACCAAGATCACTGGCCTTACTGTGCGTGAAGTACGCAAGTGGTTCAGCGACCGGCGCTACCACTACCGCAACCTAAAGGGCTCGCGCACTGGCGTAGGGGGCCTCTTCAGTGGGAACTCTTTGCTGGACCTTGCCGACAGCCCCAGCTCCTCTGAAAGCCCCAAATCCCAGTATGCACAAAGTCCTCCACGGCAACAGCAGCAGATGTCCCCGCCTACCCCCACTCGCCGAGCTCCACGGCAACAGACCCCAGATTTCACCGCCATCCGTTACAAGGAACGAGATCCCCAGCAAGTGCGTGCCCTGGAGGCCAGCTTTGCCCAGGACCCCTCCCCGTCTGAGGAAGAGGTGGACCGGCTGCGCACTGAGACGAAGATGACCCGACGTGAGATCGACGGCTGGTTTTCAGAGCGCCGGAAGAAGGCGGCGGCCGAGAAAAAGAAGGAGGAGGCGGAGAAGGCAGAGGAAGACAGTCTCCTCGAGAAGGTTGCGGAGGCAAATTGCAGCATGGAGGATCCTTCACAGACATCACAGCAGCATGTCAAGGAAGAGAAACACAAGGACGAGGCCTCCTGCTCCACTCCCAAAGTTAACCCCATAAAAATTAACCTAAAGATGCTCAAGGTGACCGAGTCCAACGGAAAGGCTGAACCTGATAGCAGCCAGTCGGCACGGGTGGAGAGCCAAACGACTCCACCTCCATCCACCTCTTCCTCTATCCATGGAAAGGACTCACCCGACCCATTCCATCTGCTCAAGCAGTTTTTTGTGCGTGCCCGCTGGCCCAGCAGCACCCAGTATGACGATCTGTCTGCCAAAACCGGGCTGCCACGAGCAGAGGTGGCGCATTGGTTTGGGGACGCCCGCCAGGGCCACAAGAACGGGCAGCTGAAATGGCTAGAGAGCTACCAGCAGATGACAGAGGGGAGGGAAGACCACGAGAAGGCTGAAACCAAGGTACTGAAGGCTCACCTGTCTCTCCACGGGAAGCTGGAGGAGGAGCATGTGAAGGGGCTGGTGGAGTCCAGTGGGCTGAGCGAGGAGAAAGTCCGCCGATGGTTTGCCACGCGGGTGCCCTCACTGCTGGAGAGTGAGGTGGCAGCGACAGCAGAGCCAGGACAGGAGGACCAAAGGGTTGCAGAGGAGCAGCAGCAGAATGAAGTAACAGCTGGTGTTGTGGTCTTGAACAATGAGAGTGCACTGGCTACCAATTCCCAGTCTGTGAATCCCAAGCAAGGTGAGTCTTTAACTGTGTGGATTGTTTTTAGGGGATTTTTATTTATTTTATTTGGTATTATGGTCATTTTGTGTCATTGCTACTTTTCTAAATGGAGCATAATGTAGGCTGGGATGGTGAAACTGTTCTCAGAACTTGCTTAAACGCTTTAATCGCATCGATGAAAATGGCTAAATATTAAAAGTGGTGCCCATCCAAGAGCTCTTTGTCTGCCTAGTAATAACACCCACCTGTCTGAAATTAGGGGGGGGTTTGACTTTTTGCCACTTCATACCGTTTTTGGTATATTGCCCGTTTGTGTGCGTGAGCATGTTGTAGAAAACAGACAACAGAAATCGTGCACAGCATGTCTAGACAGGCAAGCGTCGGCACCATTCTGCAATAGCAGTTTTATGAAGTCTGGGGTATTACTGTGCTGGATTCAATTTGAAATTATCCACTCTTCAGATGGGAATTGTAGATTAGAGTACAGATTTCTGTAGCGATGTCTTGACTATTAATATGTGCATTTCAGGGACAGATTGAGGAGTAAGCTGTGGCCCAAGGATGAGACCTGGGGTTAGAAGATGGCCTTTGTTGAGAGCATTCAAAATGACAGCAAACTTGATTGTAACAGGATCGCTGGAGACAAATTTACCATAAATAATCCCAAACCCCCTCTGGAGCCTCTTTATGAAAGAGTACCAACAGGGGCTCTGTCTCAGCGATTGTTACGACTCACAAGACACCTTTCTCCCCACCCACAAGGCCAGCCGGCAGGTCAGCCTCTGAGAGAGTGCTTGGTGGGGTGAGGGAGGAGTAAGAACTCTGGCCAAAATGGAGCACAGAAATGGGATGGATATTGACCAAGTCAATCCAATGGAGAGGATTGTGGCATTGCAAAATGAGCGTTTTGTCAGGAAACTGGAGTACATGATAGGAACAGAGTTGAGGGGTTTGATTCACAATTGACAAAAAAGTATGTCTAGGATACGCTTATTGTATTTTACATTTTTAGCAACCAGTACTTCAGCACAGCTGTACTCTTCTTGGATTTTTGAAGTAAAAACATAAAAATAAAAAATTGTCAGTTTTACCAGATTTAAACTTACCAAGGCTTGTTTCCATTTTTACGGATCTCACCATTTGCAGAATAAAATTACATGAACCGAGTGAGTGTTTTTTCTTTCTACTACATGTCTACATTATTGACCAATGTAATTAGCCAGTCGCAAAGGGATAATAAACTGGACAAAAACATGGTAATTGTTGAATAAGTACTTTAATTCTCAGGCTTGAATATGTATCATATGAAAGGCAAAATTAAAATTTATACTTGTAACATTTTTTCCCCCATAGCTTAGGCACATTACAGAAAGGCTTTGTTTGTAAATAGAACGTCAGTAACAAAAGAGGAAAAAAAAAAGACATTTGAACAGGAAATCTCACGGTCGTATGTACAGAGGCACGAGAAAGCACAGGTCAGTGACGGCAGCGTTGGGGAAAAGCCTGTTTCCGTCCACATGCACCGACTCCTACATCACGCATAGGCATGTATTCAACCAAAAAAGGACTGCGGGACAGGAAGCCAGAGCTGGCACGGGAAGGTCGAGACGCCTCCCTGCTGCCCGCACATAGAATGGAATGTTTGGACAGTCATAGGAACTTTGATTCCATAAGGCATAATGTCTCATGAACATACAGTGTAACAAGCCTGTGGTTTCTCATGGTATCCCAGTCTCTAAAGTATAGTTTTTATTTTTCAGTCCAACAAACCATTCTTTTTTTATTTTTTATCCCACAAAGTGGTTTTCACTAAACCCAAACCTTATGGCTCATGGGAATTCAGTCGTTGTAATACTTGACACATTTTCATTTGCAGTCACTAGTCCAGTGCAGCTCTGCTACCGAGTTTACATATTACATACAATACAAATGTATATAGCTGTATGGCTGACTTTCAAACATCTTTCTTTCTCCACACCCATACCCACCCCATCCTTGCAATTTCTTCTCCCCATCTCTGTAATACTATAGCAGGAATTTCTAAATTGTTTAAAGAACAAGTGTTCCTCTGGCAGTTCCTTCTGGGTGTCTTTACCACTGGTAAAAATCAAACACCGTTTCCATTAAAAGTCTTAAAACAACAGACAATCCCATTTCATTCCACACTGTGGAGATGAGAAATGCACACAAATTTCAGGATGCTGCGTAAGACGTGGGAATCTCCAATGACGGATAAATAACAAATAAAAAACGTTTTAAAAACACAACAGTAACGAAGCAAACGCTGTTCATTTACAGTATGAGACTGAACTTGATGCAAAATTTAGGGGCTACAAGCATGATATGGTGGGACATCTGCTGGCAGAAGGTTGTTACTGCAATATACTGCAACTTAAACACCCCCCTCC
This sequence comes from Ilyophis sp. 1 JC-2022, assembly GCA_022702515.1. Lineage (NCBI taxonomy): Eukaryota > Metazoa > Chordata > Actinopteri > Anguilliformes > Synaphobranchidae > Ilyophis > Ilyophis sp. 1 JC-2022. Next base: position 15,568 of record JAKUDI010000089.1, on the reverse strand, counting down.
TCCCTCCTACAGTGTGCAGCACATTAATTGTGAACACAGATAAATCATCCACAGCCATCAAGTATATTATTGCATAAAATATTTTTTTTAAATGCACACACATGGGCAAGCACTAAGATTCATGTTGGTCCCTTTAATAAAAGAATCCTGTTTGCAATATTAAAAGAATAGTTTACTTGAGTTTTTCTTTTCTTTTTTAAAAACCTCAGTTTTAGTGTATGTTTTTCATTAGCCCAGATAGTTTTTTGTGTGTGCGTGTGCGTGTGATGAAGGACATTTTGGATATCTGCAGCCCATCAGCTTTACAATGGCTGCTATTGGGACATTTGCAGGTTCATGGTTTAAGTCAAAGACGTCCAGTAACTTCAAAGCAGCTTGTACAGTGATGTTATGTTTCCAGGGGCTGTCCATATGAACACAATTATATAGCATTTATTCACAACTATAAGCATAAATGTTTTTATTTTGTGCCGGTACTTCTTTCCTTATGCACAGCAGTCTCCAGTTGCATGCGCCATTGGAAATAGTTCCAATGAAAAGTCAAATTAAGTGTAATGTTTTGAAAAATAATCGGGTAATTAGCCCAGTAAAGCCTGCACTCTACACAATACCTTGGAGTCCTTGAAGTGTATTTTCTTGCTTTAAACCACAAACCCACAAAGGTCCCCATACCAGCCATTGTAAAGCTGTCTGGTGTTCAGAATCTTCTGTACAACTCCAGGCAAATGAAAAACACAATAAAACAAATCTATATATATATGTATTTTCTATGTTTTTTTTTTTAAACCATACACAGTGAACAGTAAGGACACAAATAGCCTTTACTACTTATTGTGCAATTAAACACTGCTCAGCTTGATACTCATTTTAGCATACTGTGTGTGACTGGAGACAGCGCACTCAGTCTGTACAAACTGCACAGAAAAAATGGAGTGTCAGACTTCAACAGTCGCATTTTGTCAAAATTAAAAACCCTTGACAAGCTAAATGTTAAAAACAAAATAAAGGCATACTCCAAGGCACCTACGAGCAACATACGGAACACAATGTCACTGCTAAAAATTGTGTTCCTTCACAATCTTTTTTCTGAATAGTAAAAAAATAATCCCCCGCAACCACAGATTTAATATCCCCAAGTCACAAATCAAGTGGTAATAAAATGGCTTTGGCTATCACCGGGGTAACATACAAAGAGGATTGCTGAAGGTTGGAAAAGAATGACAGATCTGCATTTTTACCATGATACAGTTCTCCCTCCAGAAAAAAAGATAAAATGGTAAATGGCATAAAACCAAGCACAAACTCAGCAGTTAGTCTTGGGATTGAAACAAATTAATCGCTGAGCTATGATTGAGAAACATTGACCATGTTCAAAATAAAAAAATTAAAGAGGAAATGGAGCAGATTCCTCTTAATCAACACTCAGCTGGGGCCGAGCCGTCAGAGTACCGAACACAACGCACTCTGCGTGTCCCAAATCTGGGGTCTTTCATTAAAATCAGTCATTACTGTTCAAAAAATGATATAATGATAAAGTATGTGAGACGGTAGTTGCATGTAGAAACAAGCAGTCTATCAATTTCCTCAGTTCACATCTCTAAACTAAGGTGTTCATATCATTTCCAGGTCTCCTGTTTTTCGTATTCTACTCTGTATTCTGTGTTTGCTTAGCAGTTCAACACAATCCAATGCAGTATCGTGTAAATGGATCATTTTTCACTGAAGCCGTATATTGTTTTTTTTTTTTTCCTACTTTACCTTTCAAACACCCTGGAAATCTACCAGGTGTGAAAGAGTACAGTAAGAGGTCAGTCAACCATGCATCTGACTCAAGTTGAAGAATTAAAAACAAATGTGAGATGATCTGCCTGCTTGTTCCAACGCTTGCTGCTTACGAGAGAGAGAGCTTTCTTCCTCACGTCTTTTCACATCAGTTGTATTCCAGCCGACACTTGTCAGTGGTCAGCGTCAGGTCAGACTGGACGCTCATCTCTCAACAGCACAGAGCATCAAGACAGTCGCCAAGACCCCTCTTGTGAAAAACAAAATGCCCGCATGTACATAAAAAATTAAAATCACATTGTGAAAGTTTAAATTGAAGTTTAAATAAAAAACATGAAAAAGAAGCTCTTTGAGAGCAGGTCAGCTGTTGCTGTTGCCGTTCCATGGCAGACCGCAAGCTGGAATAAATATATATTTTTATATATATATATGTATGTATATATATATATATATGCTGGAAAAAGGGGAAAAAATAATAAAAACCTGGAATCCGTGTCAAACTGATGCCAACACAACCTCTAGTATCCTGCTGTGCTTGTGTCTCGCACAACACAGTGCTCCCTCACAACAACTCAGATGAAAGGCTGTACTTCTTAGTTTTTGTTTCCTTATTTAGTATATATATATATGTTTTGTTTTTTTAAACTTTCCATGACCGATGGCTTTCCCCCACCCACACTCACTCACTCAAAGCGCAGTTTTCTGGGGAGGCCAAGGAGAGAGTAGAGGAAGAGCTGCCTGAAATGTAGGCCAAAGCGGTGACGTTTCCATAGAAACAGCTTTCACAGCAGTCAGTGACATCATCACTACCGGAGGACCTCGATTCGGGCCTCGCACTGTCTACACTCGGTTCTCTCCACCAACCCTGGTCCTGCGGATTAACCTACGGGAGAACAAAGCAGAAGCCCGGGTATCATTGCTCTGGTCGCACACTCCTACAGGCACAACTCTGGAATGCTTCAACAGAGGCATTGTGGGAAGGAAAACACAGGGCTGGTTTCTCGATCCTTGCTGGCGGAGATCATTTGACACAGTAAGTCTGTACACACCAGTAAAATTTCAAGTATTTGGGTGACTGATTCAGAGTTGACAGTTAATTTCACTACACTAAAACACATGAAAAGTACTAAATGCACACAAAAGGCTCATCACAGGTGCATGGAGGAGACACAAACTGAATGAAAAGAAACTCCTGCACACTATGAGATACTTGCAAAAAGGCATTTAATAAGTGCAACGTTTCGGTCACATAGACCCTATGCGACCGAAACGTAGCACTTATTAAATGCCTTTTTGCAAGTATCTCACAGTGTGCAGCAGTTCTTTAAATGTCACCAAACTAAAACACGCCACAACACTTGGTCGCTGTTCAGCTTGAAACGCGTATGGAGCCGTGCACCAACACTGAGAGCTGGACTCGCCTCCGGTTCTGAGGATCCACTGGGTCCAGCAGCGTCTCCTGGGACACCCTGAAGTCATCGAGGGGCGACTGGTAGCGTGCTTCGAAGGAGCCCTCGCGCCCGCGGTAGCCCATGGCCTGGCCCGGGGAGGCGGGGAGGGAGGAGACGGACGCTGCGGAGGACGTGGACCCCGTGTCCCCCAGCCTGTCCCTGCCGACGTGGGCCGCTGCCACCACCGCTGAGGCCCCCAGGGGCGGAGTCATCACCTCCCCATTCTCGAGCTGTGCGAGAGGGGGAGGGGCATGTGAGCTCGCTCGACACGAGTACGATCAAAGGAAAAGAGGGGTGCGATTATGTAAAAGCCCACAAAGGCAGCTGGCACATAACGCAGTGGTCCCCAACCCTGTTCCTGGAGATCAACCATCCTGAAGGTTTTCATTCCAACCCTAACAAACCACACCTGATTCAACAGTTGAGCGGCCAATTCGTAAAATCAGGTGTGCCAAAATAGAGTCAACCTACCTGAAAACCTACAGATCTCCAGGAGCAGGGTTGGGGACCACTAACCTAACGTATCAAAAAAAACCTTGAATAGCATATCTGCTTCTAGTTTGACTGCTTCAAAATCAAAACCCCACTGATGTCAAAGAGTTTGTGGGAAATATTGCTTTATCAGAAAAATTTTAAATGGATTATTCATGTAACTAGACACAGAATGCTTTTCAACCAATACGTGAAATTGGTTTAAGCCTTAGCCTAGTCACATACCATTTTACAATCTCCCCTAGGTTGAAAAAAAACTAAAACATTACTTGGGTCAATATTACTATTTAGTAACTGTGACTAAAAACTATTCACTCAGTAAAATTCACCCTACTAGGTGTTGGCCTTACGTCAACGGGGGGTCCCAATTAGAGGCGACAACCCAATCCACCTGAACCACAATATACCGGCTAAAACTTGGTCGATTGCAGGAAGCAAAACTCGCACACAAAATGTTACCTCTCATTCCAGACTTTCTAGTGTCAGAGAGCAGAGTGGGGAGATGCATGACAGAATACAGGGGTAGGAGTGATGTCACCTACCCTGCCGCTGAGGATGTCCATGTGCACCAGCAGAGAAGCCAGCTCCAGGTCCTCATTGTAGCTGTTCTTCAAAGGGACGGACCTGTAGCCTATACACAGACAATAATGAACTCCGCTACATTATGCATTACGTTTATATACGCTATATATTGAAGCTGTATTGAATATACTGCAGATTTTTATTAAAGTGATTCTTTACTCATTTATTTTTTACTCAATTTACTCATGTTAATGTTTGTATTACTCAGTTGAAAAGTATACAGTTCATTATACACACATAACTTTATAGGGGAGCTTTTAAACTTATATTTGAATACATCTGGGAAATACAGCACTGCAACAACTAATGACTGACTGGAGAATGACGGGGTCAGTGGATTGTCTGTACTGCCACAGTACAACCTGCCAGTGACTGACTGCTACGAGGATAGCGCCAGAGGTCAGTACCTGTTTTGAGGCCGGTGACGGGAAAGGTGGCCTGGGCCAGGAAGTTCTGATCACTGAACATGTCAATCTCATACACCACAAATCTCAGGAAGGCAAACTCCGAGTTGCAGACAGTGAAGCGGAATGGCTTCCTTGGCCATATGGGGTTCAGACCGTTGTCAGCTGAATGGAAAGACAGAAAAAGTAGAAAAAATTAGGCTGAGAGACTAAGACAGTATATTCCTTACATACTTAAAAAATATAAAAATTTATTTGAAGAACGTCTTACTGGGCCCCACAATAGTTTGCCGCAATTATCTCTCTCTGGAGGTCAGGTCTCACCTTCAGAATCTGTCTTCTGCTTGGCACTGTCATACTCCGCCCCACACACCTCTACCTCGATCAGCGGGCACACGATACCGCGGCCGTGTTTGGGCAGGTGGCGAGCCCCCAGCACCTGCAACCAAGTAGGGACGGCGCATTCAGAAGCCTGGCCTGTGTCGCTTCTCTCCTTAAGAGGGCAGCTAGCCTGGCGCACACAGAAAATTCACACTACAAAGCTCTGCCCAGGGCAATTAATATTTTTCTACAAGTTGTGACACTAAGCATTGTGGGATGTAGATTTATCTTCTCCAAGTTCAGTTGGTGAATATTTGTTTGTTTTAAAGGGAGCAAATAGTAGATGGAATGACAGAGAGAAACAAAGGTAGAGAGTAAGAGAGAGTACATTTTAGGGGGGGGGACTTTGACTGAGGAGAGGACTGTCATTTGCACCCCTATGACAGAGACTGAATGAAATGAACAGAAAGAGAGGTAGGGTTCACACTGACCAGAGGCATCACAACATTGTGTAATACAAGACCAAACTGACTGTGTACAGCTGCTGGCAGCAAGGCACAGAGCAGAGTAAAGGAGTGTGCCAAAGTTCTAAATATGTTTGGAAATGTAAGCGCTTTTACAGTGCTGCCATGACCACAGCTAATCACATGAGTGAAGAGCATCACATTTCTATAAAGGCCTGGTGGAAATTCAGAAAAGGCCAACAGCAGGTTTTTAGAATAAATCTATGTTCTTATGTTGAAAACATTTTGATGGTGAAATATTCTACTTTTATTTATAATGAACTATTTATAATCACTTTCTACTGTACAGATGTTGGTAAATACCAGTAAACTGTTTCCACATTCCCTGGTGGTTGATGAGAAAGTTTGTGGCTTGTGGAACACAGTCTGTATGTGTGCGTGTGTATGTGCAGCCTTGATTGGGCAGTCAAGTAAAGGAAATGAGGGAGACAGTGAAGGTACCTCTATCTGCAGGGTGATGGGCTCCAGGCCCCGTAGAGAGTGTCGGTCAAAGGGGTCAAAGGTCTCATCTCTCATGATGGCAGGCTGCAGTACATAACCGCTCCGACCGTTCAGCATGAACAGAGCCTGATTCATCTGCATGGGCTTATCTGGAAAGAGAGAGAGAGAGAGAGAGAGAGAGAGAGAGAGTGCATGAGTGAGTGTGAGCAAGAGTGAGAAAGAATGAGCGAATGAATGTGTGTGGGGATAAAATGGACAACATTTTACATCATGTTCAATCAAATGAAAAATGCTTTTCCCATGGTCTCCAACAGCAAGTGTACATGCCCTTATGGAAAAAAATTTTTTTTACTGCAGTATATTGTAAATATATCAAAATTATCTTCACAATATATTTAAAATATACTACATACACTACATGTATATTACATTTCCATAAGGGTTCACTCAACAATACATTAATTAGGACTTTCGATGGTGCCACGTGAAAAGCCCGGTGACTCAGTAAGTGCTGTGTGTGACCTTTTACCATTGGCTTCTGTTAATTTCAAAATACGTGACTACAGTGAATTCCACGCTCAAATTACCCATACATAATAAAAAGATTACAGCACGTCAACCTGGGTTACGTTTCCAGGGACCTGCCTGAGGTGCCCTTTTTAAAAAAAATTATTCCCGAGCAAAAGGTCTAATACATTCGGCATCATCCTTAGTCCCCTCAGCTCTCACCTGCGGTCTGAAAGTTTAGCGCCACCAGCTGGCTGCCGCACAGCCACATGGGCAAAGGGTCGTAGTTGGAGGAGTCAAGGCGTTGGCCTTTGGGGTAGATCCGGGACAGCTGCAGCCGGTTGTACTGCAGGAACTTCTTGCCCTTGCTCTTGTTGACGTACTTCTCTGCCTTGGTTTCAGGGAAGGAGGACATGTCCCGGTAGCAGGCTCGCTCCGTCCCGATCTCTGTCAGGGAGGGGGCGGGTGGGACAGGCTCGTTAGGAACCACTTGCTGTACAGGTCGCCTGAGTGACATTTACAAGCATAAATGCATTCTGGCGTCACACCGCCCTTCTTATGGATGTGGGCTCAGAGCACTGATCAGTCACACTCATAAAGACAGCATATAATGAGGACAATCCAAAGCAGCCTTACTGTCCTCGTCAAAAGGCACAGGCCGGCAATAGATGACCAGATCGGACAGCTCGAGGGCGATCTTCTTCCTCCTCTCCATCATCTTCCCCTCTTCCAGCTATCGGAGAGAACATGAGCCTTTGTAGATGACTGTACACGCACAGATACTACCGTACAGGGAAAATGGCACCGCACAAGGTCACAACCGCAGGGATTGTACGACACACAGAACGACAGTATTTCTAGCGCTGTGCCTGGAGCCCTTGCCCTGTGCTTGGCCTCCTGGGCACACGCCGATGCCAGTGACTGACCTTGGCCTCCGAGGTCATGGTGACCTCTCGGATCTTCATTGTCCAGACCTTGAGCTCCTCCTGCGTGTTGGCGGCTATGTCCAGGACCTGGTTGGCTCGGGGCGTGGCCGCCGTGAACAGGGAGAAGACGAAGGGTCGGCTGCCCTTCCCCTCTGGCCTCACCACTATTGGGGGGGAGGAAAGGTATCCAAAAAGAAGAGGGGCAAAAGAAAGCCTAGTTAGGGAGCCTGGCCATCCGAGCCAGGATGGCTGCTATTTACTTAGAGAGCACGTTTAGCCAATATTAGAGTAATAATAAAAGCACGTTTGTGATAAACCTAATAAAAGAGATGCACTGCATTGGCAGCATACAGATAGGCAGCATACGGCAGCATTGCATTGAGACAGAACACTACAGATTTGCTACAAAGGAATCAAAGGAGAGCCCATAAAACATTTTTAAACATGCAACCTTCTCTTCAATCCCAATGAGACCATAAATAAATGTTATGGCAGGCTCATAGTGCGAGTAAATGAATATATCACGTGCACATTTTAGATGTTAGTTTATTGAATCTTTAGAGCATGCCAATGCAGATTAGAGCAAACACAAGGGACGGTCTACAGAGGGGCCCGGGGCAAGGTGACCCTGCGTTGGGCGGGAGAACTGTCCCCCGTGCTGCAATGTTAAGAGGAGGGGGAGGGGGAGGGGGCACCACTCACCGATCTGACAGGAAGACACGTCCACACTTCCTCTGAGGAGATCTCCCAGAGGGCTGTTCTCAGTCAGTGGCTGTGTTTGAACAGATGGGGGATATAGGGGGGGGGGGGGGGGGGTGTTAGCATAGGCACTAAAGGCTCACTCTGCTGTCCCTGCCTCACAGTGGAGAACAACAAACCAGCTGCCTGCTGTACAGCTCGTGGCCCCTTTATCAGTCAATACGGCGGAGCACGTGTGCCTGGGTCAATTACGGTGTGCAACAGGCAGGGATTTTAACATCACTAAGCCTGGCATGTTAAATCCTTACGTGCAGGGCAAAGTGCCATAGTAAAAAAAAAAGAGGCCTACAGATCTGTCCGGCTCCACGGCGGTGGGGCTGATCTCCTCCACGTAGTTGGCTGGAAACCAGAGCTGCTTCTTACCGCCGCAGTCTCCCTTCCACCTAGCGAGAGAATGAAGGATCACACACTGTTCTCTGGCCTCCTAAACACACAGAAAACCCCTTAACTCACCCAAAACGCCTACATTTAAACATTAATATCCCTCTGTTATAAAGGCCCTAAGGTAAATAGAAAGGAAACCCGACAAACGCGCGGTTTTTAACGATCGTCGCGCAGCACAGTTAGTGGTGTCAGTAGGGCTACGTGATAATACGCGTGACTAGAGTGCGCCTCTCCACTTCCTGCCCCCGCTGGCGTCACTCACCAGCCCCCTTCCTGTTTTTCCACGTTCTGGATGAGGGCGTTCTTGCTGAAGGAGAGCTCGTCGTCACGCTGGGCCTTGTACTCGTACATGGCTTTCACAGTGCACTGTGGGGAGGCGGAGGCATTAGAACACACAGCAGAGCCAAACAAACAGCGAACGAGAGAGGGGCGTCTCAGACAGGCTTCCATTACGCACGCACGCACGCACGCACGCGAGACTCGACACGTGTATGTGCAGACGCAAGCCTGCACATGCACGCACACATCTCAGACCTGTGTGTAACTGCACAGACAATGACAAAAAGTAATATTTACATTGTAGGCCACAGGAATCGCAACAGACACAAACATCCACTCACACATCACATTTTAGCTACTATGGACAACACACACCTTAAATGTGGGCATCTGATTGGCCTCTACATAGAATCCAGGATTGCGTCCCTCATACAAAGACCCATAGTCTGGCTCCTGTGGGATAAAAATATAAACAATTTTCCAAACTGTTCTTTAAGACCCAGGCCAACCTAAGAGAAATGCATCTATGAAGCAAAACAAAAAAAATAATACAAAGTGAGAATTAAATGGCTTGACTGCATTGACTTTTGACAGCTTGACTTTTTCTGCTGAATCTGGCTGAAAAAAGTGTTATATTGTTCTATATGGGTGGTAACAGTAATTGGGCAGTGCGATAACGATTAAATGAACATTTTTGAAATTGTGTTGAAGTCCTCAGCTCCCAAACATCAACCACTGCTTCATAATGTATGCATTCATATACTGTAAGCTACATCGCTTTGGATAAAAGCGTCTGCTAAGAAGCATGTATCTGGCTCATCGTTACTGCAGTCTCCAACGAACACAGTTGTAATTGGGATTCTATGTTTGCAACGTAAATGTTTGTGGTTTCAAAGATTTTGATGTGTAGCTAACTGTTTTCCTGGTGCGTGAGTGGATAATATTACATTGTTATATTAATTTGATTGCTGCATAGCGAGAGGTAACGTAGTCTACTTACATGTGCAACAGAAAACAATAACTCCATGTCACATTTCATTCCCCTGCTAAACTTTAGCAGTTGCCATTGAGAAAAAAAAAATCCTAGGTTGACTCCACTTCTTGAACATGCCCTGCAGGCTTGTTGCTTCGCTGTACCTCCTCTTCTTCACCTCCGCCATTGCAGTAGCTAGCTGGCAATGGCAACAAAAGCCTGATCCCACACTACAGGCTCTGTAGCCACACCCACCCCTCCCCACACAGAAAAGAGCGCCATGCCCAGAAACGTCCCGAACACATCTTAGAATAATAAATACAGGCAGAGGAGCAAGGTTTCGGCAATATATTTTTTTCCAACAGTGATTGATACTGCATCATAGATATGACTGAGCATGATTCATTTATAATATTTTAAAGTAAAAAATCCTGCATAGTGCACCTTTAAGTATTGGTGGTCTCGGGATAAGCTGAAATAAACGGGGTGTCGCCACAAGGGCAGGATTCAAGAGCAGTATAAGTACAACAAGCACTTTTGCAATAGTGCCAGTGAGAAGCGAGGTCATATTGTGACGTTGAAGGGAACAGTTAAACTCAAATGAGACTACTCCCCAGTTTGGTTTGGCATTGTTTAGACTGGTTTGGGTGTGGTTATTGGATAGGAGGATGGGCAGGCTGATCTCAGGGCAGTGTGCACGCTAGGACTCACAGCTGTGCCGATTTTCTCCAGAGTCTCCTCATTGATGGGGTAGCGCAGCTTCATCTTCCTGTATAGGGGGTGCTTTTCATAGTAGCTAATGAGGTCCACCAGGCTGTCGAACTCCGAGGTCCCCAGTACCACCGTCTGACCCTCCTGCTGAACACGGCAGTGCTTGATCTTCCCCTCCGCCCTGGGGGAAGCGACACGTTCTCAATCAGTTTTGACAGAAGATAACAGACACACAATATTCTTCATCAGTACCAAGACAACACACACAGGCAACATTCTCCATCAGTTCAGGGGACAACGGACATTTCTCAGTACTGAAAGTTATTTCTCAGTACTGATAGAGTTGGAGATATATTAACCACATTCTGAATGTAGAAAGCAGAAAGGAAATGGGTCACATCCTCCTTCAGTACTTCAAGTGAGAAAGACAGGCAACATTCTGTCAATACTAAACAAGGAGAATAGATAAAGATATAGCTCAGAATTACTCTCAGTAGCAAACACAGCAGACTAAGGCTATGCAACAATTCTAAGTACTAAAGTATGACTATAGGAATAGCAGTACAAAGTATTAGAGTATGACTACAGGAACAGTGGTACTAAGTACTAAAGTATGGCTACAGGAATAGTTATTCATAATATGGTGGTATAAACTGAGTGAATACAAGATTCAGAAGAGTGGGAGAGGGAAAGCAGGGTTTAGGGCTACCTAAAGGAGATGGCGAAGGAGTTGGGCTCCGTCCTCTTCCTCACAAGGAAGGCCCCATCTCGTGGAACCCTCATTAGCATGTTCTCTGCTTGGCTCCTCGTCAGGTTTGCATGATACCACCTTACACAATTCCGCAGAAACACGAACACAGAGAGACAAGAGAGACAGCATTGTTATCACTGTTCTTTGTTCCTTTACCCATCAAGTCTGATGGAAGAGAAATAATGGCAGTTATGCATAATTCAAGGCAAGGAATTATTGATATGATAGCCTTAACAGACCTTTGTATCACACAGGTAAGCTGACTGGGAAAGACTGGGACGCAAAGAGAGTGGGGAGGGCTGGATGATAGTGGAGACACATCTAGAAAGCTGGATTAAAAATAAAGATAGATGGAGGATGACAGCCAGGGGTAGAACAGAAGGAAGGGGACGGTTAGCAGGGATGGAAAGATTGGTCATGGAAGGTAAAGTTAGAAGACTCACTCCTTGCTCTCATGGGCGTTTGTCTGCGGGACGGGCTCCGTGAGCTTCATCTCAAACTCATTGCAGCGCAGCGCCACTTGCTGATAGTGCGTGATGAGGGCGAACAGCGTGTCAAACACCAGGTTGTCCGTCAGGTAGAACTTGGGGCTGCCGGCCTCCTGGCGGGAATGTATGCGGCAGTGCTGGACCCTCCCGGAGCGCCTGGGGGGCAGGGTTTGAGGAGGGTCTTAATGAGGTCAGTGTGGGTCAACTGTGTCAGTACAGCCATTATAGCAGCAAGCCGACAATGAGAACATCGATCCCTCAGCACCATAGTCACTTGCACTCAAATCCAGAGGAGAGAGGCAAAGATTCTCTCGATGAACCAGATGGCCAGTGGCATATTCTGAACACTCAAATTTTCTTTGCTACTCTTGAAGTTGAAGTGTTCATATATTCACATACATCCATAAAGGGGTATAGCCAAAGACAAGGTCAGTGGTGATGGATGTTCTGTTCTTGCCCCTTCATAAATATTCATACACTGTAATATTGGACGTGAAACGCCCTTTACAAATGCAGGTGCAGACCATCTGGTTACTACATAATTTCAGTGTAAAATTGCATCACATATCGGATCATGTACACACAGACAACATATTGTAGGTGTCAACATTCAGACATCACAGCGAGAAACCGAGGGGTTGGGGTTCAAATCGTGTGCAAAGTGTGTATAATGTCAAACTGAAACAAGTCTGCTAAGCATATCAATTCTGCTAATTGAACCTGACCTTGTTTCCTTCATAGTAGTTAAACCCTACTAAAATATAGCTGCAATGAGACGCAACACAGTCATAACCTCGCATTGTCAACACAGGACTTTAGAATGAAATGCCTGCACACACAATGACAACCATATTTAATCAATGGCTGATCTATAGTTGTGATTGATTGGTTTTACTCAAGGTAATCTGGGGATGCTTAAAATGTACAGCCTTCATTTACAGGTGAAAAAAACCACACAAGACTCTTAATTTCAGACCAAGAACAACACTTTAAAAAAAAAAAAATGCAATTAATTACTACGTCTTAACATATTTATGCTTGTAACTGCTATGACTACGTCAACTTTCGATAAGGTTTGACAAAACTTGGAGAAAACTCAATTCAGAACCGTAGCAGACAAAATGTGTCTAAAACTATACAATCCATCATCCAACCATAAATGTGCAATCATTGACAAGTAAAATGACAAGTACAATGGCGTCCGTTAATCCAGCAGAGCAAACGTGTCATCTTTACCAGAAGGACAGGGTGTAGTCTCCCACGAAGGTCTCGCTCTCGCGCACCAGAAAGGAGCCGTCAGGAGCGCCCGTCTCAAGGCAGTACTCCGTCAGCAGCCGCTCCGCGATCTGCCTCCCATCCCGGCCCGCACCCAGCTTCCCGTGAAACCACTTCTCCGTCACATGCTGGTCCATGCCATTGGACACCTTGGATAGAAAGGCAGACGGACGGACAGATAAGATGGACGAACGGCTGCAGTGAGAAGGCCCCGCATGTACATACAGTATTGTATAGTCTGTCACGTGGTGTGTGTGTGATGTCACACCCGCAGCAGTGGATTGCATCACCTGACCAAAAAACAACAGATGGGTCTTACTCACCTCTCTGTGCTCCTCTTCATCATCGTTTCCTTGATTATTGGACGTCTCTTCAGAGTAGTAGATCTTGCTGCTCGTCAAGACGAAGAAGTGAGGGTACCACTCCTGAAAAAGGGAGGAGAGAGATCAACCATGCTACCATGCTCTCCTTCCCCAAAAAGCAAATGTCAACGGATCATTGGACGGATCCCCAATGTCAAAAGCAAACATTTGTAAGCAATTCTGTCTTTAACAACCAGTTCACTCATAACTGCAACTTTTCGCAATGCGCCTCATTACTTATTTTAAGTTTTGTGGGCATGGCAACGGGTTTTGGTCTGGTCTGGTCTTGATAGTGGCTGCCAACTATTTATGCATCAGTTTTTAATTATCAAGACTTTGAGGGATTTTACTGGTGATCAAGAAATTGTCCGGTTGAGGGAATGATCAGTTATCTGAGATTTGACTGCCCATGAATGACGTGAGGGTGATTGAGGAGGTTTAGTGACTATCGACGTGACCAGTGTTCCTTACATGGTTGACGGGGTCCTCCAGGTAGAGAATGCCATTCTTGATGGAGTTGCTGATGTCATTTTCAGAATACGGCGTGGAGGTGGAGACCTCTTCATATGCGCTTCCCTCAGCCAGCTTCTTGTGCTGCACGCAATGATGAAACGTGAGAAAAATGAGACGAGACTCCAAAAAAAAACGTTATCTTCTCAAAGGTTCATGGCAAAATCTATGTATCCTCCTTTCCAGCTACAGAAGGTGCTAGGACAGAGAACAGGTCTCACACACACACACAATGTGATATTTCAGACCCATAAACGCATATATGAACTGGGACTGGGCATGCTCTCCGAGGCTCACCTTGATGAGGATCTTCCTCTTGAGCTGATTGGGCGAGGGGAGCCCGTCAGCTGAAATGTCCACAGCCTTGGTTAGCAGCATGTCTCCAAACACCTTCTTAAAGAAGGTTGCCATGTTCCGCTGCTGGACGATGCTGCAGTGGTCCTCAATGGAGAGGATGACGGGATACCTAAATGTGGGCACGTGGGGGCGGGGTCAGACAAACGTTACATTCCCCTCCTAATATTTGCCATGCCATTTTTTCCGACCGGATAAAAAATAGGCAAGGATAATTACAATTGGGCCACATAGAAACAGTTTAGGAATACTTGAAACAGCATACTTTCAGTAAATGTTCTCAATCAGTGGTGTTCAGTCTTTTCTGCATGGTGGCTGCTATTTTTTATTTTTTAAATCAGCAACCACTTCAGCGAAAACAACGGGAGGCAAGTTAACTGTGTAATCAAGTGCTTTAACTGAACAATTAAGCATTGAGTGACACTGAAAACCTACACATCCTCTGTCTCTCCAAGGGTAAGAGTGAATACCGGCTCTAAATGGCCAACTTTCTTTGTGTCCCCATCTGAAATGCATGACTGTACTCCAATAGAATGTGCTTCGTTGTCCTCTTGGGCAACTACTAAATGTACACACACAAGTAGACATTTTCAAATCCTGACCTAGCCACTGCTTATATACCCATTAACTAACAAGGCACTTGGATTAAATTTTTTCTGCAAATATCTACCAGTAAAGAAAAAAAAAAAGAAAAAGAAAAGTAAAGTACACTACAGCCTGGCTTCTACTGGAATGCGCTCTAATGCACAGAGCAGTTGACGCTATTTTCCTGCCTTTGTGTTGAGGACCTGGAAACAAACAGGATGGGAGCCAAGTAATAAGTTTGAGCAGTGTCCACATGCAGGTTAATGGTGCTGGAGGGAGGGACAGGATCAAGACAAACACAGCATGACTCGCCCGTGTGGATGTTAGCGAACGACCCCATGCAGACTCACTCTGACGTGACGAATGCGTGTTCCTTTATGGTCGTCAGGACATCGCAGAACTTGATCTTGGTGGTGAGGGTGTGTCCATGATAAATCACAGGCATTCCGTCAGGTCCATCCCAGCAGTCCACTGAAACACACATACACACACAACTCTGAAAGCTCCTTGGGCAGACCCAGAAAGACGCTACAGTAATTTTGTTGGAAAACAAGCTGATTTTACTGTTCAGTTGGCATTCATTTTGGATGTGCATTGTTTGACAAATGTTATGCAATGATGATCTGTAGCAGATGTTTACAACAATTTGGTTCAAGTGCTCTATGAGTGAAGAAGGTGCCATGAGGTGGCTTGAGATCTGAGTGACA